>PVIY010012931.1:0-60510 GCA_004026745.1 Myrmecophaga tridactyla
CAGAATCAGGAGAATACTTTTTTATACTATTTATGGTAGTCAATTATTCTTTGTAAAAAGAGGTTCCATATAACCTATTTTAGGAAAAACTGTTATGTGGCTATTTTGGTTTCAATGTCCAGAGATTTTGTTCCTTCATTTTATAACATAGTTATATAATATCAGAGTGGGGGTTTTGTGCATGGTTTTACTCAGAGGAAATTATTGTAATTCAGAAAAGATATTAATCCATGCCACTTACCAGTATGAATATAGCTCAAGATTGGCCAATGATTCCTTGTGCTATTTCCAGGGATAGATTAAAATAGAGTCTGGTGGGGGAAGGGTTGCCTTGGGGCTTCTCAATTTACTTCATGAATTCTAGGAGAAAAATTTGGTATATGCCTATTTACTATTACTCGGCTTTGTAGTGAAAAATTGTTTCTTAGGTTTCTTGTTCTAGCTATGAAGCCAAAGCTGCCCCCATTTTCATCAGTGGGGTCAGTTTGACTCCTGACTTTGATGCCACTTTACCAGTGTTTAGTCTCAGCTAAGTAAATTCTTCCTAAATCTTCTGTCTTCTCTCCCAGGGGAAGCCACAGGAGAACTGAAGATAGCGATAATTGAGGCATAATGCAGCAGAATCTGCTTTGAAGGAACGGGGCTTCTTCCCTCAAATTAAATTAAAGAGAATTAAAGTGACGGTTCACAGATCTTCACTCAACCAAAATTTCTGTGTGTGAATGTGTAAGGTAATAAGTTGAAATTTTAGCTGAAGAACTGAAATTGTCTTCAAAACTACTCTACAAAATTCTTCCTGCTTATAAAAAATATCCATTTCAATGTAAATGGTTTATTGACTTCTCCTAGAGATAATGGCACGCAACATTTTATAAGCAATACACTACCATACAAACAATAATAGTTCTTATCATCCTTCCATGTGGGAACCTCATGGCTGAGACAGTGAAATAGAAGTTCCTATAAGGTATCATGGGTGAGTAACTATATAAAAGCCCAGAAACAGTCATGTTTCCAAAAGAAGGGCATAATGTAATTTCTATAAAGTGAAATGTTATAATACAGATACTTCTCGACTGTGGGAGCTCAAATCCCTCAAAAGCTTGTCCCCCTGTTAATCATGTTTGTCATCAGGGCTATTCCGATGTGGGTGCTTTCCATCTGGGCAAAGCATTTCAACACTGTCACCTTTTATTTATATTCTGTAGAATTTGTCCAACGGAAGAATGAATCTGGGTCAGGATCTGCAGCTGCTCTAGATCAATCCACCAGAAATCAATGTTTTGAAAGACAAAATTGAATCCACTGAAGGTCAATTAGCCCAAATTTACTGATTTACCAAAACTGGTTTTCACAATTGAACACAAATGATCATTTTCATTTATTGACGTTAAAACATGCAAAACCAAGGCTGATAATGCTATTTGAGGAACTGGCAAAAACAAAACAAACAAACAAAAAAAACACTAACTAAAAATGCTTGAAGTTTGCATAAGTAGAAGTAGTTAAAACAATCCCAGCACACTTAAAATACTAAAAACTTTCTTTGGTTTCGAGCAAAGCACACTTGATGTTAAAGTGAAAATATTTTTTAAAAAGAAGAAGAAGAAAGGAAGGAAACCGTATGAAGCCGCAGGAGGGCCGGGAGGGAGCCCAGAGGAGCACCCAGGGCAGTGGGGCGGGGGGGGGGGGATGCGGGGGCCACAGCAGGAAGAGACACAGCTGGTTGTTAGGAAGGAATGCTGTCCGAGAAACTGGCAAAAATATCTTTACATTGCTACGTGATTTAGGAAACGTACAGTGTCCTTAGGAGAGTCCTAATTATTTCATTCCTTTTCCCAAAACTCTGAAGAATTTTGCTCCATGCCGGGAGTCCTGCAGTTGTGGTTTTTGCCCCTGCCCGTCACCCGGTTGTGAGTGTAACTCAGGCTCACGCTCACCGGGTCCTGTGACTTCCTGGTCTGTGACCACCAGCATCCACGTCGGGTCCCCAAGGCGGAACCCCTCGCCCAGCGGTGGCCGCCCAGGCCCGCAGTGGCCTGCTTCTGCTTTGTCGTCCGTGGGCCTCCGACGAGCCTCGGCTCTTCAGTCCCGTCAGAACATGCCCTTCGGCACAGATGGCCTGATGACACTTAGAATCTCCAGCGCCTCTCAGGATTATTACTAGTAGTACTTATCATTTTTTATAATGTTGCTAGTGTATTCCTCATGCATGAAGTACCGATGGAGGCCATACTTGGCAGCCGTCTGGGGCCCGAGGCACTCATACTAGAAACGTCTCTGGACTTCCCAGGTAGGCGGCGTCACAGCAGCAGTTCTACCTCAGCCAGTGGAATAAACTCTGAGGCTGGAGGGGTCCCCCAGAGCTCAGGACACGGGCTGAGCAGCACTTTTAGATGCAGTCAGTGGGAATGGGCAGTGGGTTTGAAGTTTCCGTCCTCACACTGGCATGTCATGGTCCAAGGTTACTCTGACATGTTGAGCTCCAACGATGAAGGTATTCTCATCATGATGCCCAGAATCTTACAAAAAGAAATTCCTCTCTTCTACCAATTTGCTTGTTTTTGTGAGGAATTATGGCATTACAACATTGAATGACATTCCCTCAGTGTAGGGTTTCCTTTCTATCTAATCCTTAATGTGGCTCTTTGTGGCCTCACTATACTAGGAACTTTTCAGCATAGACAGACTTGCTCCCAACGCCCCAGAGAAGGTGAAATGCCCAGCTGTTTAGGAAAGGTTAGCCCAGATTCCTGGTAAGTTCCATTGTATTCCTCCACTTAGCATGAGCAGTAGCGCTAGGGTGGTTTGTGCCCACCACTGCTCATACAATTTGCGTGGGTGGTGGGGCCACCTGGGACACGTCTCAAGTGTCCATCACCTCCTTTCTGTCACGCACTTGCTCCTCAGGTAAAATGCCCCAAGAGCAGAAGTTGACACCTCGTCTTCTGTCACTAGAGATGAATTCCGATGGTATTGCAATTTACAAAATCCCTAGCTGCACAGTAACTGCCACGTCATCAAAGTTGGTAGGCCACATTAGTTTCCACCTAACTTTAAACCCACCAGTGTTTACATTCCAGGTCCTGAGTGGGCAATGCCCTGTTGGGGATGGGAATACAAGATGGAAGTGCCCACGGTAACACCCTCACAAGATAGGAGAACTACGCATATCACTGCATTGGGCTGACACACTCGGGGTTCAGAAACACCCAAGCAAAGTTCTCAGCAGGAGAAACGGGACATCCCCACAGTCAGGTGCCATAGTAAACGGAATGCCAAAGTTTTTGTTCAAGTCATACCATTTCACATGAAAATCATTAGATTTCACTGATGATTTCTCTTTTGAAAAATTTTACGAATATATTTTTATTGTGAAATGTAACACATATACAAAAAAGAAATAAATTTCAAAGTGCATTTTAACAAGTTATAGGACAGATTTCAAAGTTGGTATGGGTTATAGTTCCACAGTTTCAGGTTTTTCCTTCTGGCTGCTGCTCCAAGACACTGGAGACTAAAAGAAATAACAATACAATGACTCAGCAGTCATACTCCTTTGTTAAATCCTATCTTCTCTGTTACACTCCGCCTTGTCCTGTGATCTGTCTCCCAATCTTTAGGGATATTTGGACTCTGCCCATTCTAACTTTTTTTCCTGTTGAAAAGAGGTGTCTTTTGAAAATTTTAAAGATTTTTAGGATTCTTATGGCAATATCTCAGGTAGCATAGTTAATATTCAGAAAACTAATTTACATAGAATATCATCAGGAACCAAAATTCGTCATTCCTTTAAAGGTGCTAAGACTATTAAACAATATTTGTAAAATGTTCCTGTTTCCAAATGTATCAGTCTTCTTATTTTTTGTGCTTGCTACAGAGTGTGGCATATAGTAGGCATTCAACTCACATTTATCAGATTGAATATTGAAATAAATGGAGCTCAGTGACTGTTGACAGGTCTGGCTTATCTTTCAAGTCTCCCTTCTTGTCTAGTGGGAGGTTTTGAGCCCACGTCATTCTCAGAACTACCAGAGTCTCTTAAGCCCCTAAGTAAATCAGTTGTTCAAAAAGATGGATTGAACAACTTCCTCTGCCATTAATATTGGAATTACAGTTGCAGCCCAACCAAGAAAATTTGTTGCAGTTGGATGAGTGGAGATGTGATAAAAGTTAGCTACGGTAAGCTACTATATCCCTGATAAGAAATGTTTAGGGCCTGCTAAGAGGGATTGTGGCTTATGGGATGGGAACCCATTATGCACATCTGGGCCCAATAAGCCTGCTGCAAGCTGTCTGTGCGTCTCACCAGAGCTGCTGGAAGAGCAGGGTGGGTCCCGCAGACGGGGGCAGCTGACAGCTCACGGCCACCCAGGTGTGATGGCAGCAAGGGGGGTGTGTGCTGCACATTTTCCTCACCTGCCACTAACCCACGGAGAAACTCCTCTGCAAAGCTCTTTGTTTTCACAGTGGCAATTTTGAAACCCTTTGAAAACCAAATGGGAAAACCAGTCGTCTGGCCTTTGCTTCCTTCCCTGGGGCTCACTGGACACCACTGGAAAGAGGCCGAGACCATGAAGACGAATTTGAGAGAAGATCCTCGGTTTGAAAGCAAGCCAAATGGTCTGAATGCTGGGAACTCTGGCAAGACGGGAAAAGGAAGTAGATACTGCTTTCAGTTACTAGTGGAACATAAACTTAAGTAAACAGCCATATCACAAAGCATAAAGCACCCTATATCTCCCAACCAACTCACTCCCATGCCCGCCCTGTAAATCTGGTTGAGGGGGAAAGAAAGCCAGTGAGGGGTAAGTAACTTTCTTCAAATTCGCAGGATACAGGATATAATCATAATCAACTCTATTTTCATTTTGCTAGAATAAAGACGATGAAGAAACTGTTATTCAATTTAAAATGGACAAAGGGATTGAATGTTAGAGTGCCTTACTGAGGAAAGAGACAAACCAGGAGAAAACTCAGCTGTCACTGGTGTTCCCTGGACGTGCGGCGGGGCCGCCCCTGTGCAGCCCACACAGGTGAGCTCTCCACTCCTGCCTCAGGTCTGCAAACACCGAACCAGAGAGAAGCCACCCGTCCCTGTGCTCTGCTCTCTAATTGGAGGAAGGAGAAAATAAAGTCACAAAAGGGCGAGGACTCTGAGAAGCCCAGACATGCCTGTCGCCAGCAGCGTCGAGTCCCTTCACCCTGACCGCGGCCGCCGCGCAGGACCTGTGCACCTGCCTTATGCCCGCCCCAACCCCTTTTTCCAGACTCTTAACAACCGCGCCCAGCCCGGTCCCCAGGAGGCGCAGGCAGTGCACCCGAGACCAGCCTGTGCAGGACTCCGTCCCAGGGCAGGGATCCCTGGGCCAGAGGAGGCACAAGGCCAGCGAGACTCTCGCTCGCTGAGGTACATCTTTCTGGGCTTGATATTTTGAGGTCTATGGAATTACCCCAAAGGGAGAGGAAAAGCAGTTAGCTAACGAAGTAATTTTAAACAAACGGCATTTTAAAATCCAGGATAACAGAAATGCAGGCCAAGCGGTGTGATGAGCGCGTGCCTGGGCGGGTGGGATAAGGGGCGCCCCACCTGTGCAGCAGGAGGGCTGTTCGTGGGACGCCTGGCCGTGGGCCCCACACTTCAGAGATGGCGAAAGTCATGTGAATCGAGTCCATCCCTCAAGGGGATTATGGAATCTATATTTGACCTATTTCATAAAAGCATTTTAAATATACAAGTCAGGTAAATTATGATGAATGTGTCCTATGCAGGGGGACGCTGGGAAATCAGCTCTCCTAAGAAAAAAAAGTCCTTGTTTGTGGCGTTTGACAGTTTGCACAGCACAAATGTTCTCATGGTGGCCATCAGTGAAGGCAGAGTTCTCTGGAAAGAGACTCTGCACGTGGCATCCTCAGGCCCGTGGCTGTCGCACACCCTGGCGGGTGCCAGGTGGAGGCTGTTCGTCGAATAATGGGGAAATTATTCGTCAAATGAGGAAATGTTCGTCGAATAATAAAAACAGATGGTTAGGTTGAAAGGAATGGGGAGAGTTCTCCAAGCCTACATTTTTATTTCTGCACGGGCAGACAGCGGGCATCGAACCCGGGGCTCCAGCTCAGCCACTGCGCCACTGTGGCCCGCCCCTCATTTTTTTAAAATAAAAAAACAAAAGCAGCCAGAGAGACCAAAGTAAGGATGACCAAATGTTAATCTATTACATCTGGTGGTAGATGCAGACTTAAAGTGATTGTATATTTTGTTTTCTGCTTTCTCCTATGTATTATAAATATCATAATAAAAATATTTACATGAAAAACTGAGTGGAAACGAGAATTATGTGATGCAGGCAGGAAGCAGGACTGGCCGTCACCTGGCAGGTGCCAGGTGGAGGCTGTGTGAAGTGACTGAAGTGAGGCGCAGGGCCAGCGGACGGGAGGGGCATAGAGTCCGGACCGTACCCCAGTGACACTCAACCCACTTTCAATCCTTAAAATTACTATTCGTTGGAATGATATATTAATGTTCTTTTGTTAAGTTTTTTAATTAATAAAAAAGTTTAAAAAAAAATTACTATTCGTTTGTTAAACTTTGAATTCCTAGATTTAGGAGAAGAATTATTACCATCAATCAGAATTAGGTGGGGGAGATAAGCATTTTGTATCTTATTTCCCAGGACAACTTAAATAAAACCACTTGTTATTGGGAAATGAAATCAAATGGCATCAGCTAGTGTTTCCTGATGCAGCTGCTTCTCCACTGGAAACACTCCATGCCATCCGGCCCTGCCCTGCCTTGAAGGCACACCTGCTCTCATGCGGCCTAAAATAGCGTCCAGTGTGAAAACCGGATAAACTGGCATAGGGTCCCCTGAATTACGGTTCAGGGTTCCTTTCACAGCATGTTGACACTGGTGGGAGTCTGTTGTTGATGGAGAAAAAGAGGATAAATATAATAATCACAGCAAAACGCCCTCACAGCGCTGGAAAGAATCTAGAAAGGGCTTTGTATAGTTGACATCATTGTATTAGCATCTTGTAGTGTTAAATAACACCTTAGAAAATAAGTAGGAGCCCCAGAGCTCTCAGAGAACTGTCTGCAGTGTATTCTCCTTATGGACACAGCACCCTACGGCAACCCGTCAAATCACGAGAAAAGGATGACAACAGCGGTGCTTGCCTAAAGGAGGGTTTCCGAAGTTGTGGCTAGGGCTCAGTCTGCTCTTTCACGTGAAAGTATTATTGGCTGTAGCTCCAATTTGCCATACCAGTACCAGGGTTAAAATAAAGAGGCTAAGATAGTAGCTATCTATGGAGCAGATGGGGTCACGAATCAACATCAGAGATGACCTTCACAAGGGGGATGGTGAACGTTACCAGCTGAAATAATCGCGTGCGCCTGGCACACACTTTCCCTAGACGGAGACTCCCTCGGGACTGCAGGGCTGCTCGGGGACCCTGTCCCCAGGGCCGCACCCCTCAGGCACTTCTGACCCCTCAGAGCTCAGACGCCCGCTGGCCCCTCAGGCTCAGGAATTCCCTCGCACAGCCCGCAGCCGTCGGTGAAAGTGCCACCCACCGGCACAGCTCCATCATTGCGGAAGCAGAGGGACGGAAGGCCTCAGGGCGAAGCTGCTGGCTGGTCCCCGGGGCAGGGCTGGGCCTCCCTCCCAGCGCCTCGACGGGCACCCCCCACAGGGACGGGCAGCCCCGGCTTCCAGCCCCGGACTTACCGGGCCTACAGGACGGGGCAGGACAGCTCACCTGCTGAAGTCCGTCCGCAGCATCCTCCAATCAAGGTCCAGCGCCAACCCCAGCCCCGCCTTCTAATCAGAAGCTGCGCTCTGTGGCGGCCCCGCCCATCCAAAGCCACCTGCACGGCCGCCCCACCTGCGCCTAGCCAACAGGTGTGGTGACCCTGCCCACCCGAAGACACCTGGGCAGCTGCCCCACCTGCGCCTAGCCAACAGGTGTGGTGCTGAAGGCCCACCTGAGTTACACACACTCCTGTCTCTGAGGACTTAGAAGTCACCTCCAGGAGCTAGGAGAAAGGCCAGACCTCTTCTTGGCACACTCCCTATCATTTCCCGACACTTTTCTCCTCAATGGCCAAGTCAGAGCCGAACCCCATGGAAACTGTCCCTCCAGGCCTCATCAGCACCTGTCCACAGTCACTGCCCCATGAGAATTTCTGAGCCGGCCCTTATGACTTTTTTAGAATATCGCAGGGTATAAAACTTTACCAGTTATTACGGGACTTTGGGTTAGCTTGTTTTCCTCCTACCAAAAAATAAAGAAAAAACATTTTTTTAAAAAGGAATCTTTTCTTTTTAGCCTATTCAATCTTACCTACGTTGTTCTGCTGTTTTCCAGCCACTATTTCCCTTCTTCCTTGTATTTACAACCTTCAGGAATACATTTGAATGCATCCCTGATAAATTTCTCTTGGCTAACGTGTTTACTTCTTTTCATTCTCTATTCAAAGCTAACATCTTTTAAATTACTTCTGTGTTTTTCTCTAAACAGTTTTCCTTTCTGTCCAACTTTCTGGCACCTGTTTTTAAACTATGATACAAAAATCACATAACATACCTTTAAGAACAATTTTAGACTTAAGGTTTAAATGTAGTTACCCAAAACGTAGATTTAAGTACAGTATTTCAGGTGCAGTCTAATAGAATCTGTGACATGACTTGGGTGCTTTCCCGCTTGCTAAAGGACGTTTGGATACTTCTCAGTCTGCTACCCAAATTTTCCCGGTATCTCTTCCTCAATCCCAGACTTTCTAAGTCCTGTTTTTTGGATACACATCCTTATTTTAAACGGTAGTTCTTTGAATATGTAATCTGCAGTTTTTGCCTCTTGCTTATACCTTAAACTTTATATATTTATGCACTTTTTCTTCAGATTTCTTCATAAGGTTCCTAAAACATTTTGTCACAACTTTGTATATGTTACAATAAGATTTAGTCAGTCATTTGCTAATATCGGTGTTGCTAATATTGGTGCATTCTCTGAGACGGGGATAGGAGACAATCTAGAAATTACATACATTTTAATAAAGTAGCATCCTTAAATAGCAGAATTTGGGATTTCATATTAGGACATATTTTGCATGTTTTTGTGTCTTGTTTTCTTGATAAAGCCATCTTCCAGGAAAAAGGATGATAGCTGGGCTTTGAGATTTTCAGACATAAAAAGTCAAGCAATATCTTCTTTAAAAAGTCAGAAGAATTTTAAATCCAGGTGCGTATGAAGTCTGGCAACCGTATCAACCCTTTTTTATTATTTTTTTATTTTTAAGATTTTTTTATTGTGAAATGTATCATATGAAAAGAAAGAAAAAGCAATAATTTTCAAAGTACACTTCAACAAGTAATTACATAACAGATTTCAGAGTGTGTTATGCGTTACCATTCCACTATTTCAGATTTTCCCTTCTAGCTACTTCAAAGCACTGGAGGCTAGGAAAAGTATCAATATAGTGATTCAACAGTCATACTCGTTTGTTAAAGCTTATTTTCTCTGTTATAACTCCTCCTTTTCCTTTGATCCTTCTCCCAATCTATTGGGATCTTTGGGCAATGTCCTTTCTGACTTTTCATGTTAAGAAGGGGTGTTGACACTAAAAGATGGGGGTCATAATTATTTAATAATCTTAGAGAGGCTGATCCTTCTGGGTTTCAGGATTTATTTGAACTGGGCGCACTCTGGAAATTATAGGTTCCAGGAAAGCACTTAGTGCATGAAACTTTTTTTTTTATTAATTAAAAAAAATTAACAACAAACAAAACATTAAGATATCATTCCATTCTACATATACAATCAGTAATTCTTAATATCATCACATAGTTGCATATTCATCATTTCTTAGAACATTTGCATCAATTTAGAAAAAGAAATAAAAAGACAACAGAAAAAGGAATAAAATGATAACAGAGAAAAAAAAGGTTGTACATACCGTACCCCTTACCCCTCGCTTTCATTTACCACTAGCATTTCAAACTAAATTTATTTTAACATTTGTTCCCCCTATTACTTATTTTTATTCCATATGTTCTACTCTTCTGTTGATAAAGTAGATAAAAGGAGCATCGGACACAAGGTTTTCACATTCACAGAGTCTCATTGTGGAATCTATATCATTGTTCAATCATCATCAAGAAACATGGCTACTGGAACACAGCTCTACATTTTCAGGCAGTTCCCTCCAGCCTCTCCACTACATCTTGAACAACAAGGTGATATCTACTTGATGCATAAGAATAACCTCCAGGATAACCTCTTGACTCTGTTTGGAATCTCTCAGCCATTGACACTTAGTCTCATTTCACTCTTCCCCCTTTATCACCCCTTTTTTAGATTCGTTTTCTTTAAATGATGCAATAAATATAGTACATTTTCACATAGGGTAGGGCAAATGAAGTAATCATGCTTTACTCCATCTAATGATTAGAGTTAATTTTTTGTCACTAGTTTAAGAGGGAGTTTGAGATGGTACTTTAAAAAAATGTTTCATTGGAGAAGTTGCAGCTTTACAGTAAAGTCATGTAAAAAATACACCGTTCCCGTATGGCCCCTATTGTTGACACTGTACTATGTGGTGCCTTAGTTACAGCTGATGAAAGAATACTAAAATCGCACTATTAACTATAGTCCATAGTTTAGATTTGGTGCATTTTTCTCACATTAGCACCTTGTATTAGTGTGGTACGTTAGTTATAATTCATGAAAGAACATTTTTATACTTGTACCATTACCTTAGTTTATCATTTACATCAATTACAATTAAATGGTCCTATGTTTTATCTTTAAATTTTTTTTCTAGTAACATATATGACCTAAAATTTCCCCTTTTAACCACATTCACATACATAATTTGTTGCTATTAATTACACTCACACTAATGTGCTCCCATCAGCATTATCCATTTCCAAAGCTTTACAATCAACCTAAACAGAAATTCTGTACAGATTAAGGATTAACTCCCATTCTCTACCCCCAATCCAGCTCCTGCTAACCCATAGTTTCGACTCTAATGGTGTGAGTTTGCTTATTCAACTTGTCTCATATTAGCGAGGTCGTACAATATTTGTCTTATTATGTGCGGCTAATCTCACTCAGCATGTCTTTACGTTTTATCCATGCTGTGGCATGCATCAGTACTTTATTCCTTTTTACATCTGCATAATATTCCATTGTGTGTGTGTGTATATATATGTATATATATATATATATATACATACATACATACATACATACATACATACATATACCACATTTTGTTTATCCATTCATCAGTTGATGGACCCCCGGATTGCTTCCACCCTGTGGCACTTGTGAACCACGCTGCTATAAACATCTGAATGCAAACCTCTGTTCGCATCCCTGCTTCCAGTTCTTCTGAGTATCTACCTACGAGAGGGGTTGCGGGGTCTGATGGTAATTCTGTACTTAGCTTCCTGAGGAACTGCCGAACTTTATTCCACAGTGGCTGCAATACTTTACATTGTCACCACCACTGAATGAGCGCTTCTGTTTCTCCACATTCTCTCCAACGCTTGTAGTTTGTTTTGTTTTTTTTTAAAGTGGCCATTCTAGTAGGTGTGAAATGATATCTCATTATGGTTCTGATTTGCATTTCCCTAATGGCTAGTGATGTTGAGCAACTTTTCATGTGCTTTTTGGCCATTTTAATATCCTCTTGGGAGAAATGTCTATTTAAGTCTTTTGCCTATTTTTAAATTGGGTTGTTTGTCTTTTCATTGTTGAGTTCTAGGATTTCTTTATATATTCTGAATATTAATCCCTTATTGGATATGTGGTTTCCAAATATTTTCTCCCATTAAGTAGGCTGTCTTTTCATTTTCATGATAAAGTCCTTTGAAGTACAAAATTTTTAATTTTGACTGAGTTCAATTTATCTATTTTTTTTCTTTTGTTGCATGTGTTTTGGGTGTAAAGTCTAAGAAACTTGCCTAATACAAGATCCTGAAGATGCTTCCCTATATTGTCTTTTAGTTTTGTAGTGCTAGTTCTTTTATTTCAGTCTTTGATCCATTTTGAGTTAATTTTTGTATATGTTATGAGATAGGGGTCTTCCTTCTTTCTTTTGTATATGGATATCCAGCTCTCCCTGAACCATTTTTTGAAGAAATTATTCTTTCCCAATTGAGTGACTTGGCAGCCTTGTCAAAAATTAATTGGCAAAAAAAAAAAAAAAATGGTGGGCCACGGTGGTTCAGTGGCAGAGCCCTCACCTGCCATGCCAGTTCGATTCCTGGTGCCTGCCCATGCAAAACAAAAAATCAATTGGCCATAGATGTGAAGGTCTATTTTTGAACTCTCAGTTTGAGTCAAATGGGTTGGCTTCTAACGATGGGAATCTATTACTTTAAAAGCTTACAGTTTTGAAGCCATGAAAATGTCCAAATCAAGATGATGCCTCCTTCTTGCAGACTCACTGCCGGGCATCCTGCTGTGTCACATGACAAGGCACATGGCGGCATCTGCCACCCTCTCCCTACTCTGCTGGGTTTCATGGCTTTCTCTATCTTCGACTGAATTTCCTCCTCCTATAAAGGACTCCAGTAAGAAGATTAAGACCCAGCCTGAGTGAGGTGGGTCACATCTTATCTTAAGATCCTCTTCCCCAAAAGATTCTACTCCCCACGGGTCCACACCCACAGGAATGGCTTCACTTTAAGAACATACTTTTCTGGGGCACACACAGCTTCACACCACTGCAACTACATCCACCAAGGCCAAAACCATCACACTCTCATTGAAAGAATAACACACTGTCTGGGCTCCCAGGACATGGGACTTTCAGTTTTAATCTGGGACAATCCCAAGTGAACCAGGATGAATTGGTTTCCATGCTTCCGATTTGCCTCCCTTCAGTATTTCTCCACACTGACGTCAGAGTGATTTATTTAATATGAAAATTAAAACCATGAAATACCACTTCACATCCATATCCTTATCCATTTTTTAATGTCTGAAATTAAAAAGACTGACCCATACAAAGTTTCAGCAAGGATATGGGGGAAGTGGAACCCCCATGCACGGTTGACGCAAATGTAAAATTATTACACCCATTTTGGAAACCTGTTTGGTAGTTTCTTACAAGGTGAAATATCACTTACCATTGAATCTTATTTTATCCAAGAAAACACATGTCCACAAAAACACTTTTACACCAATATTCATAGTAGCTTTACTCATGAAAGCACCAAACTGGAAACAACACAAATGACATCAACAAATTAATGAGTAAACAAATTGAGTTTAACTTATAGAATGGAATACTACTCAGCAACAAAAAGCGGAGAATTATGAAGACATGCAATAACATGGATGAATCTCAAAAGCATGCTTAGTAAAAGACATGCTTACAGTATATATAAAAGGTATACACTGTAAGATTCCATTTATGCAAAATTGTAGAATAGGCAAAAATAACATCTAGTGACAGATGCAAGTCACTGATCACAGCGGCCGCCGGGGCTGGGCCTGGGATGGCAGATTGACTGGAGAGGGGCGTGGAGAGACCTTCCTGGGGTGATGTTGACATCCGGATCGTGGCAGTGGTAGTTATAGTTATCTATACTTGTCGAAGCTCATCAAAGTGTATACCTAATATGGGTGCATTTTATCATACGCAATTCATTCTTTCAGATTTTGAAAAATAAAAGAAAATCATTTTGTTTTAAAAACCTAAGTAATAAAAATCCTTGTACTTTGTTGGTAGGAATGTAAAATGGTGGAATACATTTTGGGAGTTCCTCAAAAGTTTAAACATGGAATTACCATATGACTAAACAATTTATATGCACCTAACAACAGAGCATCAAAATATGTGAAGCAAAAATTGATAGAACTGCAAGGAGAAATAGACAAACCCACTGCCGTATTTAGAGACTTCAATTTGCCTTTATCAGTAATTGACAGATTGAGCAGGCAGAAAATCATAAAGGGGATCGTATTAGGTAGGGTTCTCTAGGGAAACAAAACCAACAAGAGAGATCTATAAATACAAGATTTTATAAAAGTATCTCATGCAAGTGTGGGGATGCACGAGTCCAAACCCCATAGGACAGGCTGTGGGCTGGCAACAATGGAGGAGTTCAGAGAATCCTGCAGGAGAGGCAGCTGTCTAAAGTAGAGACAAAATTCTCTCTTCTGATTTCTGAAGTCATGACCTCTCCCTTGAAAGTCTTCAACTGGTTGAATTAAATCCAGCTGCTTGGACCCTCCCCTTGTGGGGTGTACTTCCCTTAGCCAGTTGTAGATGTGATCAGTCACAGATGCAATTAACTGATTGATGATTTAACAAACCAGATTTCTGGTTTATTGACCAGCCACAAAATGTCCTTGCAGTAACGGTTAGGCCAGTGCTTGCTTGACCAGACAACCGGGCTGGGCGCTGTCATGTGGCCAAGTTGACACCTGAACCCAACCCCCCCAGCCCAGGGGACGAGAACAGCAGCACCAGCCAGGGGGCCCCATTCACATTTAAACAATCCTTCAGCAGGCGGTCCTCCCAAGCTCACCGGAGCATTCACCATGATAAGTTACACCCCCGGTCCTAAAACAAGTCTTAACAAATTCAAAAGAATTTAGAAATCATACAAAGCATGCTCTTGACCACAGGGAAATTAAACTATTTCTCAATAACAGAAAGACGGATGTGAAGTCCCCAAATATTTGGAGATTAAACAACACACTTCTAAATAGCATATGACTCAAAGAAGTTCTGAGAAAATGAAAATATTTTGAACTAAATGAAAAGGAAAATACAATTTATCAGTATATGTGGGATTAAATGAAAGTCATGCTGAGGAGAAAATGCATAGTATTAAATGGAAACATTAGAAAAGAAGAAAGCTCTGAAATAACTGTTAAGATTCCACCTAACATAACTAGAGAAATAAGAGTGATATAAACTTAACTTAAAGTTTCCTAAAGATAACTTAAAGGAAGTAGAGGAAATAAATAATAAAAATTAGAGCAAAAAATCAATGGAACTGAAAACAGAAAAACAATAGAAATTCAACTAAATCAAAGCTGGTTGTTTGGAAAGTTCAATAACATCGATAAATCTCAGCCAGGCTAATCAATTGAAAAAGAGGGGAGACACCCAGTTAATAATATCAGCCATGAAAGAGGGGCCTTTGCTCTGGTCTCAGGGACTCTGCTCTGATCTGCTCATTGCTCTGATCTCTCTTATAAAAAGATAATAAAGAATATTTTGAATAACAACCAAAAAAAAAAAAACCTAAGAACAACAAAAACACAGATCTGATCATGTCACAGTCACACCCCTGCTTAAAATACTTCAAAGGCTTCCCGTTGCTTGTAGAATAACCACCAAATTCCTGACATCTGTCCGGCTGGCCTCTCCGGTTCCATCTGGCGCTGTCTGTGACTGTCCCGGCCGGCCTTCCTCCTGAGCCTCTCTGTTTCCTCCTTTGTTTGCTCCATTGCAGCTCCTGCCCTGGGCCTTTGCACTTCTTTTCCTTCTGCCAGGAATGCTTCTCGCCACCACCACTCCCTAACATTTAGTCAACACCTACTCACCCTTCAAACGGAAACTTCAAAGGCCACTTGCATTGGAAGCCTTCCTTGACCCCTATGTTGTATCAGGTTTGCCTAAAGCACCAGCTGGTCGCATCTCCTGGCAGCAGGCGCACCTTTGCAGCACTAGGGTTTTTTCTGTATGCTGTATGGCGGGGTCGCATTGCATTCTTTTCCCATGTGAGTATCCTCTGATTGCAGCACCACCTGTTGAATTTTTGTTTGTTTTGGTTTTTTGTTTGTTTGCTTGCTTGTTTGTTTGGGGAGTGCATGGGCCGGGAATGGAACCCGGGGCTCCCTCGTGGCAGGCGGGAATCCTCCCGCTGAACCCCCCTCGCACCCCCTGTGGCACTAGATTTTAGGACCCATGAGAGTAAGACTGTGTGTTTTATGCACCACTGTGTCCCCAAGCACTCAGGACTGTGCTCAATAGGGCTCAAGGATTTGCTCAGTGAATGTATCATCAACTGTGAATAATAACTGTCACCCCTACATCGCAATAAATGGGATCCCGATCAATAGGTCTATGGAGTCCTGTTCTTTAAATTCAAAGTGATTGGTAAAGTATTTCATTGTCCAAACCTTTTTACACCTATGCAAACCTCACACAAATATTTTTCCAGCCCAGTGAAGCATGTCATTTGACTAACTCCAGTTATTCCGGAGGTAAAAAATTTCTTAATTTTCAAATAAAATTGAAAATGTATTAAATCAGTCATAGAAAAGAACGCACAAAATCATGTTAAAATACTGTCATTCTTTTTGGAATTTGAATTGCTAAATAAAACATCTATTTCTAGTGCCACAATCCACTGAAGTGGACCAAAAATCACCGCTTGTGTTATCTATGATGGTGGTTGATCAAGGATTCTTGTAAAAATAACTTGATATGGCAGAACATAAATTTTTCCTATGTTGGTGAGGATGAAACCTGTCTGTTGAATTAGTGTTAATCTGTAAATTCTCATGCTTATTAGAGTTTACTTCCAGGAAAAATGTTGCCATAACAGATAAACACATATTATTCCCTTTTCTCAGAAAAATCATAACAAAAATAACAAGAAATAATATATGTTTCCATGTTTGGTCTTAGCTGCCAAAAAAACGAGAGATAAATTCGGTCCCCAAGTTCTCTGCTCTTTTCTGGAATATGAGGCATCAGTTCTCAGTGGTCACTTGTATTCTGTGTTATACTTCATGTTAAAATCTAAATCTTTTTTTTATTCTTAGATACACATGATAAGTTTTTGTGAAAGATTTAATCCATCACTATCTTTTCAAAAAATATTAAGTAGGTAATCTTGTATACCTTCCAATATTTGCAAGTTGTTGATGAATTGATCTTCTAAAATCACCTGGAGGACAAGCATTGCCTCACTTTTGTATGTGTCAACCCCCCAAAATGAACCAAACAAGCCCCTTGATTGTAATGGGGCCCAAAAAATGTTGGCCAAAATGCATGAAATTATAAAAGAAAACTCAGAAATGATTTTATCATCAATGTCTTCTAGTTGAAGTTGAAATAAGCCACTCTCCATCCCTCGTTTATGCTTTCTGACTTGAGCTAATAAATCCAAATGGAGGCTGAAGAACTCAGTGAGATGAAGGAAAACAAAACTGATTTTGAAACTCTGAAACTAACTGCTTTTCTGTGACTGAGTTTGGGATCAGGGCCCTAAACAAAGACCTGTTGTAGGAAAAGGGAATATGGGAATTTGCCTTCCGAAATCTAGAGCGCATCATCCTCCTTGCTGAACTTCAAAAATCAAGAAGCTACATTTCAGCAATACTATTTCTCCGGGTTTTTGTTTTCAGTGAAACATTTGAAGCGCCTTTAATGAAACTGTAGATGACCACGAGTTTCAGAGTGTGAAGTGTTCAGATGCTGCATTTCTCTTGAAATTCTGCAACGTGGGCCCGTATGGAAATGGAGTCTAACTTCACTGGTGGGAACCATAGCTGGCCAGATGCTGTTCTTGTTTTTATTGGCAATTGTCAGTAACTGCTTACTTTTACTGATTTCTTATCTTATAATTATTTACTTAGTTGTGGTATAACTTTAATTGATAGAATCATTAAATATATTTTTATCTCATCAATCAACAGTAGATTTTCCACCCCCTTGACCTGATAACTAAGTCAGTGCTTTAAATATACACAACAGATAAAACCATTTAAATCAATTCTAAAAAATTCTTTGGCAGATTTTAACCTTTGTACTTACACACAGTTCACGCCTATGGATTAGCAGTCAGGCATGAGTCACAGAGAGCAAGAATCTCTTCTCCCATTCCTTCAAATATTTCTGGGGATACATGAATTTTCAGATTCAAGATTTATGTGACAGTGAAGTCAAGATGATTACTCTCTCTCCCTCTGTGTGTGTGTGTGTGTGTGTTTATATTCACTGAAAAGCTTTGTAAAGATGTACTTCAATATTTCTGTACTGACCCAATATATTTCAAGTAGTAATTGGAGTATCTGATTCCTAATTATGACATTTAATGTTTGTTATATTTCTAAGTCACTTTTAAAGTTATGTAAGCAATTTTCTGAAAATGTTTTTTCTTTTTCATTAAGTAACATTGCACCAACCATTAGGTGGACTCACCCAGAAATTTTTCCTGTGGTTGTGCCAAGTTGATGGTGATCTGTTTACTTTCTCACCTCAGCGTCCGCCCATGTGCAGACAGAGATATCACATGTAATCATAAAGAAAGCAGAGATATTTGGCCCAGAATTCCAAGCTGTAATTGTCCTTTCTGGCCCTGGTTTTCCCACTTATTGAGTTAGTATATCTAAGGAAAAAATCATATAGAAAACAGCCAAGTTTGATGACAGGAGAGTCCTCATCTATAGCAAGTCTAAAATTTCATGGTGTTCTTTGGGATGCTGTTAATGTTATTTCTGTCATACAAACATCAAAGGAAATCAGATCAGACACTCAGGGACATCTCACTCCCTGCTGGAAACCCTGTTAGCTGACTTCAGTGATGCTGGGCTTACTCCGAAGGCTGTGTCAGACCCATTGTCTCTCTCTAAATCATCTACTTAATGAAAGTGCACGTTTGAAACTCATCAGATTAAGTAAAATGGCGTTTGAGTCTTTTGTTTGTTTGGGTTTGGACTGTAGCAATATCAAGATTATTCTGATTACGTGATATATGTCCGTGCTCAATAGGAAGATAAGCAGGACTGAATCAGAATTAGAAAGAGAGCCTTTATGATGAAAAGGTTTATAAGGCACCAAAGTAGATGTTTCTGTTAGGATCAGCACCTATTTTTAAAAATAGAATTCAAGATTTGTTGACTGCCCTCAGTCATTTTCCCTGAAGAAAACACAAACATATACTGCATGTGTCCTTTTCTGTTTTCCCTTTTATTATGAAAAAATTTAAACATACGAAAAAGTTGAGAGACTAGCAAAATAAGCTCATATACTTGCCACCTTTACAAAAATCATTGCTGAGAGGATTATGAGAAAAGGGCTGAGTAGGAGACTCCAGGAATCAGTCCCTCCAGCATAATGACCGATGAACCAGCTGGAACTGTTTGAATCAACTCCTTTGAAATTCTGGAATCATGTGGGACACTGCAGCATCCCAGGGAGGTGTAGGAGGAAGAGCTGATAAATTGCAATAAATACCACTACTGGCATTCAAGAAAATCTCTGTTATTTCAAGTAGCTGCACACAAACTTAGGGAGCAGAGAGCTCAGGGACTAAACCCCAGAGTCAACACTTTAAACTATTAAAATGTGTACTGTAAGCAAAGATTACAGGACAAACAAATAGGAAAGCAAGGAAAATCCAAAGGAACCAGATAAAAATCCAGAAACCTTCCACAAAGAGGACTAAATTTTGGACTTACCAGAAAGAGGATTTTAAAAATGTGATCCTCAATATGCTCAAGGAGATAAAGGAAAACACCAAGAAAGAACTAAAAGATATGAGGAAAACAGTGAATAGACAATATGGGAATTTCTTTGAGATTCTGAATAAGAACAAAACATAAATGCTAGATTAGAAGAATACAATAACTAAAATGAAAAGTTTCCAAGATTGTTTCAACAGCAGATTTGAAATAGCAGAAGAAAGATTCGGTAATCACGAAGACAAGATAATTGAAATGATTCAGGCTGAGGAGCAGAAGAAAAATAAGAATAAAAAGAAGGAACAGAGCCTAGGAGACTTTTGGACACCATCAAGCACACAATATAGATATTATGAGAGTCCCAGAAGGAGAAGAGAGTAAGGAGCAGAAGGAATATTCAAAGAATATTCAAAGAATATGGCAGAGAACTTCCCAAATGTAATAAAAGATATGAATATGCATATTCAAGTAGCCTATAGACTCCAAACAGGATAAACTCAAAAGGAACCATATCCAGATACACAGTAATTAAATTGTTCAATGCCAAGGACAGGAGAGAGTCCTGATAGCTGCAAGAGAAAAGTCACAAGTTCTGGACAAGGGAATCCCAAAAAGGCCAAGTGCCAATTTCTTATCAGAAACCATTTAGGCAAGAAGGCAGGGGTGCTGAAAGAATACAATTGCCAACCAAGAATGTTATGTCCAGTGAGCCTTTTTAGAAAAATAAGGGAGAGATTTAGACATTCCCAGATAAAAGCTGAAGGAGTTCATCACAAGACCAGCCCTACAAGCAATGCTAAATGGAGTTCTTCAGACTCAAAGGAAAGGACACTAGACAGTAGGTCTAAGTTGCATAAAGAAATAAACACCTTTGGCAAAAGTGCTAAAATGCAAATGTATAAATTTGTAACAAATACCAAAAAAAAAAAAAAAAAAAAGATGGGGCATACAGAGCTATAGGAACAGTTTGTGTGAATGCTATTGAAGATAAGTTGGTTTCAGATGTGGTTGCTAGAGATTCAGGATGTTAAATTTTCACCCCATGGGAACAATAAAGAAATACATGAAAAGTAATTTCAGAGAGTAATGAGAAAGGACACCAAAATGATATAATTTATTTTAAAAACCAAGTAAATATGGAAGTAAATATTAATGGAAGAATTGAAGATCAAAAAAAATTACAAAGACAAAAGAGAAAAATGGCAGAAGAAAGTCCTGCATTTTATTTTAAAATAACTACCGGTAGTTTTTTAAATGCAATGGATTAAACTCTCTGGTCAAAAGGTAGAGACTGGTAGAATGGGTTAAAAAGCATGACCAAACTATATGCTATTTATAAGAAACTCATCTTAAATTCAAAGACATAAGTAAGTTGAAAATGAAATGATGTAAAAAAAATTCCATGCAAGTAGTAACAAAAAAAGAGCTGCATTAGCTATATTAGTATCAGACAAAATAGATTTTAAATGGAGAACTGTTATGGGCAATGTTTCAGTTTGCTAAAGCAGCCAGAAGGCAATATACCAGAAATAACTTGTTTTTTAACAATGGGGATTTATTAAGTTATAAGTTGTAATTCTAAGGCCATAGAAATGTTCAAATTAAGGCATCAATGAGAGGATTTTGGTACCAGAAGTGGGGTACTGTGATTGGCAAATCCAAAAATGCTGGAACAGCTTTACAAATTGATAAGGGGAAGATTCTGGAAGAATTTTGAGATTCTTAATAGAAAATGCTTAGACTGCTTTGAAGAGACTGTTGGGAGAAATATGGACTCTAAAGTACTTCCAATGAGGCCTTAGACAGAAATGATGAATTTGGCATTGCCAACTGGAAGAAACACTATTCTTGTTTTAAATCACAGAGAATTAGCCAAAATTGAGTACTGGTGTTGGATGGAAGGCCTAGTTAGAAAGCAACAAGCTCAGATATCTAGCTGAGAAAATTTCCTAATTAAATGTGGAAAATGCAACCTGGCTTCTCCTTGCAGCATATAGTAAAATGTGACAGGAAAGGGATAAGCTGAGAACTGAAGTCTTGGGTACACAGAAACAAGAAACTGATGGTTTGGAAAATTTCGAGTTTCCAGAAAGTGTCCCCAGAGAATAGAGCCCCATGTGAGGATTTAACCAGTCAGCCATTTCAGTGCATGACAGGCTTAGAAATGGAATTGTCCTGAAAGGATCTGTGGAAAGTCCTATCATGTGCCAATTGGACCCTTGTGTGCTACATGGGAAACCAACAATTTTTTTGTGAGATCCATATGAATGGAACCACTGCCAGCCTGGACTAAAAGGGACAGATTGAAGGGAATCTGCCTTCAAAAGGCAGAATCATGAAAGCTAAGATCTGGAGCCAAGAAATCTTAGGCCAAGATGGTGGACACACCCATGCATATGGAAAGGGTGGGTTTGTCCTGGATTTTGCTTTCTGCCCCATTGTTCAGGAAGAGCACTGTCACCTCAGGGCTTCCAAGTGCCTGGGGAGTTGAGGGAATCTTGGCCACCCCATTGTTCAGGAAGAGTGTAATCACCCCAGGGCTCTCAGATGCCTGGGGAATTGAGGGACACTTGGCTGCCCTGTTGTTCAGAAAGAATGCTGCCATCCCAGGCCTCAGAGAGGGTGGAGCACATTTCCCAGTAATCGGGGAGAATCTGGCCACCACCTCACTATTTAATCAAGAGGGAAGTTATAAGACTAATGCTTACATTTAGCTGAAGTCTTCTATGTATCAGGTATTGTTCTAAGAGCTTTACATTTATTAACTCTCCTAATAATAGGTGCTTGATAAATATCTGTGGATTCTGAATAACCACATAATATTGTTCACCTGTAATGTTTGGGTAAAATCTGAAGCAAGTTAGAAAAGTCAGTTCAATGGATAATTGAAGCTGCTCAACTCTGACTTTGTCAACTAGCAAATGATAGATCACATTCCTATTTCCTTTTTTTTTTTCCTATTTCCTTTTGTTAGTGCACTTTTTTTTTACTTCCTTTGTATGTTTTGTTTTTCTCATTATAATGTCATCACTGAGGGGGCTTTGGCCCTGGTGTGAGGTACCCAAGAATGACGTATGCCCATTTTAGCTTTGGTTAGACCCTCTTCTTGTTTGGCCAAACTCCAGCTGAGTAATTGGGTCACTTCGGGGGCCACGAGAAAGGACAGTTTCTGCAGTTTCATTCCCAGCATCTGTTTTTTCACAGACTACTGGTGCCTGGTGAACATTCCTCTGAATTCATTAATTTGACACATTATTTTCTACAAATGAACTAACTTTGATCCATTTTTGCTCCTCAAATGTAGTTTTCTATATTCTCTCTCTGATTTCCTCTACTGATAAATATGGTCCTCTCAGTAATAGTCTTAGGAACTCCGTTTAGTTTGCTATGTTCATAATAAAAAAGGAACGCTTAATAACATACCCTGTTAGTACTAATGCCTGTTGACTCTTGATTAATAAATAAGATTGTATGTGGTTTCAAAAGGACATTTAGATGCTTGCTTTTAATTGCAATTGGAGTAGATGAAGTGGATGGTGACCAGCTGTTCTCAATGGCAGCTCTGAGACTAGAACAATAAAAATCAAGTTAAATTGAAGCTTGAAGTGGTTTGGGCTCAATGTGAGGGCAAGCTTCCTGTTAATAAAATATGTAAAAATTTAGAATGGGTTACAAAGGAAGAGAATGTATTTTATCTTCCAAAATGGAATAAATTTGCCCTTGGGTGGTTAAAATACTGTCCTTCTATTGTGATAAATGTCTTCAGATCCTTTCTGTCACTGGGATTCTTTGACCCATTTTCTTGAGAAAACAAAAGATAAAGAAAAATGGACACAAACTATTGCAAAAATGTCAAAATAGCATTTAAAATGAAAATAATTACAAGGTTATTTCAAATAATTTAAATTTATGACTTGGTTCTATTTCAGTTTAATTGAACAAATACCTTTTAGGCATCTAATAATAAGATGAAGGCAACTGGGACAACTTCCTCATTCTCAAAGAGCTCCCTATCTCCACAGTACACAATAGGTTGTGAAACCAGGTTTCATGAGAGCTTTGGAAAAGAGCTATGAGAGAAGAGATTAATTCTTAATACAGGAGATCTGGGATGGCTTTGTTGAGAAACTGGCTTTTGAACTGCTTTTTAAAGGATGGATAGGACTTTGTGGATGGAGTTGGAGTAGAGGGAAATATTTCTTTCAGAGGTATCAGAATTAATAAATATCTGGAATTAATAAATGTCAGAGCTTGGTGAAGGGTGAAACAATGGGGCAAGGGAAGGTATCAATAATAAAAGTCCAAATAGGACAATGACAAATCTAATTATTTGTCAAGGAGGCATCAAAATCCAGGAAGAGTAAGGATTTAACTGGGAATGTAGGAGAGAGTGGGAATGCCATATTCAGAGCTAATTCATATTGGAAAATCCAACTGAGGTGAAATGTGAGAAAATGGGACTAGGGCAGAAACCCCAGTAAATAGTCTCGTTGGAAAGCCATGTTCCAGCCACATGGCCATGCATATATAGAGCTTCTTCACCCTTTCTACCCCAGCCATTTATTAAACATCCTAGACTAGTGTTCTCCAAAATTCAGGGATTCCTGAGCCACCTTCATAACATTTGCCATATCCATGCCTCAGTTGCACCAATATTTAATTAACATTTATCTTTATGTATTTTTACTCAAAATGGAAACTTTATATCACTGCCATAAATAGAAAAACATTGTCATTTGCCATTAATAGGATGTAACCATAAAAATCAACTAAAGAAAAATGATATTGCTAAATTCTAGTTATTTAACTAGAATTTAAATAGTCAAATTTAATTGTTTGCTAGTGATTTGAGATTGATGTCTGCTCTCTCTTTGACAAAAATTTAGGTTAGGAACTATTAGATGTAAGGACACCCTAGCATCAAACAGAATTTCTCCTAGACTAACTAGTAGGATTAACAGAAATTAAAAAGAGACAGTTTCAATCTACTGTGGTTAACAAGCACAGTCTTTTTCTTCTTTTAATAGCTTCTTTGGAAAGCACCCCTCAGGTGTTAGCATGCTCCTGTTACTCAGTATTGTGAAATTTTCTTCATTCTACACCGTTGATGTTTGCTTCCTTTAATGTATTCATTGTTCTTTATGCAAATTCTGATTTAAACAACAAAATATGGATTATCAATTATGATATTTTGGGCTGCAAGTAAAAAACAAAAATCAAAACAAAACAAATGGTTGTCATAGTTTCAAGCATCACCTACAAAAATGACATCCACAGAATAACAACAAAAACAATGCAATCTTTCCCTGCACATACCATTTTGGAATGAATAAAGTCTGAATAATTTTTCTTGAGGAAATATTTATTTTGCCCGAACTAACAAGTTCTTCTTTTCCTGAATTACAGCCAGCATCATTACTGCATTATCACAAGTATTTAAAAGATCTCATAAGTTCTTGAGGGTTAAATCGCGTCCTTCAAAAAGATATGTTCAAGTACCTGTGACAGTGACCTTATTGAAAATAGGGTCTTTGCAGATGCAATTAGTTAAGACGAAGCCATAGTGGGTTAGCATAGGCCCTAATCCAGTATGATTTCTACCCTTACAAGGTAGTTTAGGACCATGTGTTTTATGTAAAGCTAGCATCATTTGCATCTATAATTATCTATTGACCACTACTTAATGAGCATGTCCCTAGGGTTATATAATCCTATGTCATCTACACATTACTTCAAACATTGCATGTTCAAAAAATGGGGGAAGTCTCCCCTCTGGGTGTGATTTTACTATACTAGTAAGGCAGGGGTCACGGTACGGACATTTTTGGGGCTATTGCACCTGTGCTTACAGAAACTAGAGAAATCTAGTTTCTCTGCTTGACCAGAGAAGAAGGACGTAGTTAACGGGCAGCTAGTGCAGGATGTTGGCCTAAGTATAGGTTCTAAATTTATATCATTTATGTACATCTCAGTTTTGAATGCTGGGCTCTTGGTTCCCTTTCTTCCATAGTTTTAGCCGGCTACTAAATTCCCCTATGAAATGTAATGGTTTCTTTGGAACCCTTGTAATTCCACTGCCATCCTTCACAACCACTCCAACATACATGCAGGTTCATCTTCAGAGTAAATTCTCTGAAGTGGCGATGCTTGGTAAAGGAATAAACGTATACATAGTTTTGATAGATATTGTCAAATTCTCCTCCTTAGGGATTGTGCCTTTTTACCTTCCATCAGTGATACTTGAGAGTGCTCATTTCCATACAACCTCACTCTTTAGGATATTTACACATCTGACAGGCAAGAAACCTAATTCATTTTTTATATGTTTAAAGGTTTGCTTTGCTTCTTCACTTAACCTGTTTGTTGTTCGTCATCCCTTCTATGGAATCGACAAGACCTAAAGCTGATCTAGCTTAGGTGCTGTGCCCGTGGCATAGCAGCTGCCCACCCATCCATTCCACTTTCCTCACTCCAGTTTCAATTTGCTCCGTGGACACTGTTTTTCTTTCTGCCCCTTATACTCTCCAACCTCATTTGGGCAACTGTTATTTCCTTGGCCCAAAGCTTCAGCTCTCTGATCCTTAAATAAATGACTTCTCATTCATGTCTATACTTCAAAACTATTTGCCAAATGAATGAAGCAGTGAATCCCATGACTCGAGTATTTGCTAAGGAAAGTGGTAAACCCAGGTGGCACTTCCTGCTTGTGCCGAGGTTTACAGTGGCCCGTAGGAGCTACATTCATGAGCTCTTTCTTGGACTTTGTAGACCTGGCTACTCAACCCTCCAGTTCATATTAAGAAGAAATTACAGTTTTTCCTGTCATCCTCCATCCTCAGCACTTCGTCTGAGACATGGGAACAGAGTTTGGAGCCAGGTGGCACCTCATCATATCAGGATCGTTTTATTTCCCGGAAAGTCAATTTTTTCATATGGCTGTTTCCCTTTCCAGGTTTGGTTGCAGCTGGTAATTTTGGACTGGTGTTAAATGAGAGCAAGGACATTGCCATAGCCCCAGTACCTAGCCCAGTATTTTGACTCACAGGAGTTGAATATTTGCCGCCTGACCAAAACAAAAGGTTCTGTGATCCTGTTTTGTTCCACCACTTTATCCCAATATTATTATTATTATCGTTATTATTTTTTTTGGCATGGGCAGGCTCCGGGAATCGAGCCCAGGTCTCTGGCATGGCAGGCGAGAACTCTGCCACTGAGCCACCAAGGCACTGCCCCCAATACTATTTTTATAATCAGAAAATACAATTTTTAAGTCTTAGTAGTAGCTTGCATCATTTTCTATACTAATGCTAAAAATGTTTTTAAACTCATTTCACATCAGAAATTAAACCTATGAGTCTATGTAAAATAATACTTGCACACAATTTTTCTAGTACCTAGAAGATGGGCTGCAGGGCAGTGATTAGGGCACAGGTATGGAGCCAGGAGGCTCGTCCTCACATTGCCATCCTCGGCTGCAGGGCTTCGGGCATATTAGGACCCCTTCACAGCTTGGCGTCATGGCCTGTGCCCTGCTGAGTGAGGCTGAGCTCGCGGGGTCCTGGCAATGAGCAGGTGTGACGCAAAGCTTGGCATCACTAGGGGTCTCCGCCTTTCCGTGTGTGGGCCATGCATCCCTTTGGCGCTTTACACTTATAAGATACTCAAAATATGGCTTTTTAATGCAATTTTATTGAGCTATATTATATATTCACAAACCACATAATCATCCAAATTGTACAATCGGTGGTTCACTGCTTCATCATATGACTGTGCTTCATCACCATCGATTTTTGAACATTTTTATTCAAAAAAAAGGAAAAATAACACCCCAAACCTCCCATACTCTCCTATTATTTGTTTATTTTTTGTCTTTTTTTTCCCCCTTACTCATCTGTTCGTACACTGGATAAAGGGAGTGTCATAGCTGTACAGGCACGTGGCTGGTGAATGGTGTGGTCTGTGGCTTCTGGTTCAAACACTTCCTCGGGGGCATTTACTCTCTGCATCTTCAACCTCTGGGTCTCATGTGAGCTCTGTCAGCTCTACAGGCTCTGGAGCTTTTTCCAAAATGGTTCCCTCTTAAAGGACTCCTGTGAGCAACCCCACCTTGAATGGGTGGAGACACATCTTCATGGAAGCCACCTAAGCAAAAGTCCCACCCACAACTGGGTGAGTCACGTCTCCACAGAAACAACTTAATCAAAAAGCTCCCACCCAGCAATACTGAGCGAGGATTAAAGAGCAGGCTTTTCTGGGATACACACAGTTTCAAACTGGCACACATGTTCACACCTTAAAGGCTCTATAGTTAGAGAATATGTTTTCAAATGTATAAAGTAAAATGCTTAATGTTTCAAAAAAACCAATTAACTGATTATACTTAAAATATAAAGATCTATCATTTTTCCATTTTGAAACTGCTATATATCCCAGAAAAGCCATGTTCTTTTAATCCTAATCCAATCTTGTGGGGGCAGACCTGTTATTTGGGGGGAACTTTTGATTAGTTGTTTCCATGGAGATATGATCCCTGCCCATTTAAGGTGGGTCTTAATTAGTCCACTGGAGTCCTTAAAAGAGCTGGCACAGGGAAACATTTTGGAGAAAGCTCTGACACAGACATTTGGAGATACTTAGAGAGCCGATACAGCGAGCAGAGAGATGAAACCAAGACACAGATGTTTGGAGATTCTAAACTAGAAAGATGAAATCCAGAGTCTGCCCTGGAGAAGCTCAATGAGGAACCCCAGATGCTTAGAGAGAAAGCAGCTGGAAACAGGAGCTGAGAGAGCTGTGTGAAACCAGAAACCAGGAGAGAGGGCAGCAGACGTCACCATGTGCTTTCCCTGCATGCTCCCTTTCCTCCGAGAAGTGTCCTCTTGGTGGTGTCTTAATTTGGACAGTCTTATGGTTTAGAACTTTGAACTGAAACTTATTAAATCCCCTTTGAAAAAGTCAGTCTACTTTGGTATATTGCATTCTGGCAGCTTTAATAAACTGAAACAATAATCTGTATGCTTCTTTATTGGCACATCAAGTAATAAGATTCAGCGGCCAGTCCAATAACCACAATTAATTTTGAAGTAGTGATGAAGATACCTACAGCAACTGTAATGTGATATGAAAATGTCTGATTTCTATAGGTACAAAGTCACATGCACATCTAATACATGTGTGACTTGCTGCCTACATTCATAAATTAAGAAGAATAACTAAATTTCAGTTAGAGGTGGCTTGAAAAATGTAATTTTTTCCTACTCAAGTTTATGAATCTGAGACTAAGAATCCCAGTTTGTAGCAGTGACCATATGCTTCAGATTTCAGGGTTCCTCACCATCATTATTTTTAAAAATCTGCAAAGTTTATAATCACTCCCAGTGCTTCACGTGGAGTTCAATGGGACAATTACACAGACCCCTTCCCTGCTCCCCTGTAATTTAGAACTGAGGACATTTGGATGTGGACATAGAGCAACACAAAAGCATTAAATCAATGCATGATTCAACACATAAAAGTAAGTACAAGGACAGGTGCCTTTTAAGAGGACGGAGTAAAAGTGCAAGGCAGGGTTGCAGAAGAGGCCCCCCTTCACTTTGAGCCAGGTTTAGGGAGCAGTGGAGCTAGAATAAAGGGCCATGTTTATCTAAGAGTAGAGAAACTTCCTTTCCCTGTCTAAATGAACTGACTGTAGCTGGTTCATAGGACATTGAAAACACAAAAGCATTAATCACCCACTGCCCTTCGTTAACACATCTTTCTCTGAAAATTCTCTTTCATCTTCAGCTTGTACTAGAGAAGAGAATGGGGGGGTCCTTGGGGTTCTGCCCTCCAGACACACATTGACATTCAAGGAATGCTCACTCAGGATAATACTTGCGTTCCAGGGATCTGCCCTCAGAGCTTTTCTCTGCAGATAAAAGAAATGAAGATAACTTTCTTTTTGCGAAGCCATAGTGATTCATTTGTTGATTGCCCACCTGGCACCATTCTAGGCAATGAGGGTTCAGCTGTGAACAAACACAATTGGATAAAGGGTAATAGGTGTGAGATAGATATTAAGGAGATTGTAGAATGGAAAAAAATGGTATTCCAGTAAAAACCAAAAAGATACAGTGCCACTCATTGCCTAGTGGTATTAGTAATATATTGTTAAGCGAACAGCACTCACTATTCCTTCCTTCCAAGGCTAAGTCCAGTGAAGAAGGTGGAGTGCTAAAATCCAAGGTGCTACCTCAAGCAAATCCAAGTAGGAGGTGATTGCAGGCCCACAATCAGTACGGCGGTTCCTCTCTGGGCCCAGCTGCTAAGTGCTGAGAATCCTGAGATAGGGCTGATGTTCGGCTTTATTGTGCTAGTATAGCTAAGGTTTGTAAAAAATTTAGACACGTTTGGGTAAAAGTTGGTAAATAGCTACTGTCCCAAGCCTCCTGCATGTCCCTGCCTTCTGTTGTGCCTGGCTTACTGCATGGCACTCCCTCTTCTACAGGAAAAGGAATATGGGAGCTGTAAAATTAATGCAGGTTTTCTTTTTTTCATAATTATGGTGGCAGCTTGTTAAAAAACTTGAATTTAGGGATTTTATAAATTAAACATATTTATGGGAAACTGTATCAGATACTATTGTGACCAGTTACCAATGTTTTTCCTTCCTCCTTGCTTGGTATTTGTGCTGGTTTGAAGGGATGTATGCACCCTAGAAAAGCCATGTTTTTATCTTAATCCCATTTTGTAAAGGCAACCGTTTCTTCTAATCTCTATTCAGTATTGTATGTTTGAAACTGTAATCAGGTCATCTCCCTGGAGATGTGATTTAATCAAGAGTGGTTGTTAAACTGGATTAGGTGACGACATGTCTTTTCCACCCATTTGGGTGGGTCTTGATAAGCTTCTGAAGTCCTATAAAAGAGGAAACATTTTGGAGAATGAAGGAGATTCAGAGAGAGCAGAGAATGCTGCAGCACCACGAAGCAGAGAGTGCATCAGCCAGTGCTTTGGAGATGAAGAAGGAAAACGCTCCCGGGGAGCTTCATGAAACAGGAAGCCAGGAGAGAAAGCTAGCAGATGATGCCATGCTCGCCATGTGCCCTTCCAGATGAGAGAGGAACCCTGAACTTCATCGGCCTTCTTGAGCCAAAGTACTTTCTCTGGATACCTTAGATTGGACATTTCTATAGACTTGTTTTAATTGGGACATTTTCTTGGCCTTAGAACTGTAAACTAGCAACTCATTAAATTCCCCTTTTTAAAAGCCATTCTGTTTCTGATATATTGCATTCTGGCAGCTAGAAAACTAGAACAGTATTCTTTGAGTATTGTGTCAACTGACAATAACTCTTATTCTTTTCTTTTATCTGAATATAATTTTATCAAGACCCTTGACCAACCTGAATAAAAACTGCATTTTCTAGACTCCCTTGCATGTCCATGTGACAAAGTTCTGGCCAATTGAGTGGAAAGAGTCAGTTAGTAGTTTTGGAGAAATATAATTAAAAGCAAAATCTTCTCCCAACTCAGAAAACCTCTCCACAAGGGTAGAAGAGGAAGTAAAACAATTTTATTATTAAATAGGCTTTACACTGGAATATAAACAAGAAATTAGGATTTAAGGGATGATTATGGTTGTTGAATCATTATATAAATATCCCTTTTTGCTTTCTGGGATATTGGAGTAGGCAGAGGGAAATACCTGATATCTCTGAACTGTAATCCAGCTGCCTTGATCCCTGATAACGATTGTGTAGCCTTTATCTTGTGCCTGTGTGATTGTAAAAACCTTCTGACTAGCCTCCACTCGTACCCATCTCATCCAGTTTTTCTACTTCAGAGTCTCATGATCACTGTAGACGCCCCTAATGTTTATTCATGAAGGGTCCTGGGTCCGGCCAGAACTAACCCACCCAAGTCCAAAGTTATCTTGATATCTGAAACCGAAACTGGATTTAACCAAAATGGGCCTGTCTGACATGCAGAATAACCTAGACTTTAACCTATAATTCACCTGAACCTCATTATATTACTGTGACTCATGCCCGTCATCATCAAGGCTGCCATTTTCTTAGGCACGTCTTGTGACTGCACATGCAACCCATGTGTGCTCACAGTCAGGGCACCTCCAATTCCGTCATCTGGGGCCACCGTGCTCATCATCCTGCTCATCTTTTATGCTATAAAACTATCAGAGTTACTGCAGCTAAGGGAGACAGATTCTGGGGCCCTTAGGCCATCTGGTCTTCTGCTTCTCACCTAGTAAGAAACTCTTTCTCTCTTTGAAACCCCTGGGTCTCAGGGCTTGGTCATTGAGTGTGTCAGGCAAGAAGCCACTGCAGTGCTCCAGCAACAACACTATGGTAACCTCACAGGCGATCAAGTAAAGAGATTGCAAAGACAAAGAAAGCTCACCCGTCTTCCATGTTGTTAAGCCACTACAACCCATTACACACATCCTCAAGATATTTCTCAGATTTTTATGACCAAGGTAGGTTTGCAATTAGGAAGTCAGGTGACTGTCGACTTAGGAAATGGGGAAATAGAGTGTGAGCCTCCTTGGTGACTGCATTTCAAAGAGATGTCACTCGGGTCCTTGAGGACGCATACCGGCACTCTGAGATTGGTGAGGGGCTCATTTACCATTTGACCTAACAGCAGCTTCTGAGACTATTCCTTAGAAGACAGCTGGCCTGTTTGCCACATCATCTTCTTTATTCCTTCTCAAACTGCACCCTATGATGTGGTTATGGTGACCAGTATCTTGGTCAGGAGGATAAGATCAACCCTGAATGTAGCAGAGTGGTGTGTCGAAAGGAACAGAGCCATGCTGTGGTGGACTGGCTGCAAAAAGGGGCTCAACTATCCCTGTCCCTGAACCACGGTCCTTGCGGTGTGGCTCTGTCAACAGGCAAGGCGGGATTCTTTGGCCCGATGTGCTCAAACGACCAATTCCTGGGACACCAGGATTTCAAAGAGAGAAAAAGTTTATTTCTAGGAGCTTAGCAGATCAGATGGCCTAGTGGGTGAAAAATATGTCTCCCCAGACTGCAGTAATTCTGATAGTCTTACAGCATTAAAAGATGGGCAGGCTTTAGGATAATGAGCACAGTGGTCCCCAATGATGGAATTAGAGGTGATCTCCTTACTGAGCACGCGCAGACTGATTGCATGCTTACAGCGTACGTAAGGAAGCTGTGGCCTTACCATGACGATGGGCATGATTTATAGATTGAAGTCTAGGCTACTCCATGCATCAGGTGGGCCTGTTTTGGTTAAATCCAGTTTCAGTTATCAAAATAACTTTGGACTAAGGTTGGTTTCTTTCTGAGCTGACTCAAGAGCCTTCATTAAAAAACATTAGATGCTGACTTTCGTGATCAGATTCTAAAGTTGGAAAACTGGACGTGACTAACGGAGATTAGTCACAAGGTTTTCATAATCACAAGGGCACAAGGTAAGGGCTCTGCCATCATTATCAGAGATCAAGGGCCGCTGGATCACAGCTCAGAGATTTCAGGTATTTTCCCCTCTCTGCTCTGATATACCAGAAAGTAAAAAGGAATATTTATATATAATTCAGTAATCATCATCATCCCTTAAATCCTGACTTCTCGATTACAGCTATGCAGTTGTGCTCCTCAAACACTGGCATCTATTTGCTCGCCCCTCACATTGGCTTGGCCTGGTGACTTGCTCTCACTAGTAGAATACAGCAGAAGTGGCCACATGTCAGTTCTGCCCCAAGTATCACAAACGATTGCATGCTTCTACTTTCTCTCTGGACTTCTGATTGCCCCGTGAGCCCAAGCTCCTGTGAGGTATGGAATCACAGAGAGGAGCGCCAAGTGGGACCCAGCTAGCAGCCAGCCCTGGTCCAAAAGCAGTGCTACCTAACCTTTACACAGCCGTGTGGAGACACCTGAGGAGGCCAGTTGGAACCAGCCCCAATTGCCTACTTGCAGAATCACAAGCTGAAAAATGGTTGTTGTTTTAACTGAATTAAGTTTGGGGGACGTTTGCTATGCAATAATGGGAAGTCTTGCATGCTTTGCTTGCTGTTGGATCTTTGCCACTGCATGGGAACACACCTGGACTAGCCTTTTTCGGGATGAGAGATAAGGTGGAATAGAGCTGGGCCAGCCTCGGTGCCCCAGCAGAGTTCCCGGCCCTAGGAGGAAGTGCTTGTCCGTACACCCAGCCTTCGGCTGACCCACCCACTGAATGCAGATACACCAGCAAGTCCAGCTGAGGCGAGAGGAACTGCTCAGTTGGCCAACAGCTAAATGTTTATTGTTTCGAGACATTGTGGTTCTGTGGTTGCTTGCTATCAGCACTATTTTGGCAATGGATAATTTCGTCACCCAGGACTGGTCACTTCTGAACGTGAGGATGGGTAACCTTCTATCTTAAAGCCTAGATTATTTGGAATTCTGATACTCACAACCACACCGATTCTTACCTGATATAACTGTCCAGCCTTCTCTCATGGACCTCAGAATTAATCCTGATTGGTCTAAATTAATCATAGGATATATATTTGCCTTACTGGTGGTTGATTTAATAACAATCATGTGGCCAAGTTCCTGAAGAGAGGAATGCTGGAGAGCCCTGGAAAATGTTTCCTTCCCTTAGAACGAGATGCATGAGCCTAGAAGACCATATTTTTCATCAGACATTGTCTTATCTGCATGTGACACCTGGAACTTGGCAGTCATCTTATAAGCATCAGTGGAATTGGCTTTTCAGTAAAAGGTGACTTTTGGAAGATAAAATATAATGAAAAGATGCAAAGAACTTGGTTCATCGGTAATGTGGTTGTGCTGCTTGATAACTTTCCCTGACTCTGGACTACCTGCTATGTAAAATAATACATATCTCTAATGCTTAACAGGTTGAGATGAGTTGTCTGTTAATTCTAACTGCAAGCATACTAAGTGATAGAAAAATTCACTGTGTATTTAACACCAAACCAGCTGGGGCAGGTTTTTAAGTTACTGAGCCAAATGTGCAGTCCTTGCCCTCTAGGACTTTGTAATCTGGAGATCATGATTATAAACAGATTGAAGGTAATAAACCTCTCCATGAGTTAACCCACAGGGAAACTGTTCCTTTAATATCAAAGGGGAGTTTGGGGTCACTGTCAGAGCTACTTATCTGTTAAATAAGATTTTTAAAATGTTCTTTTTTTCTTTCAGCAGATGTGATTCTTATGTAAAATAATCCTTTTCTGGCATACATAAAGGGCTTATACTTTTATTTTCATGCCTCAGTCAATTCAAAGTAATCTTGCCTTGAAATGTTAGGCTAGGTTTACATTTCAAAAGTAATATTATGACAAGTAAATATAATTTATTAATCTCCCATATGTATAACAGAGTACAAGTTCCTTTGAACTTTGTCAAAGCACTAGTTTAGAAATAAGCACATTGTCTTAAATTGAGGACTGAATCGGATCCAGTTTGACATATTGAAACAGCTTTGGAACGGGCATGAGAGTGCCCCTCTCCTTCCTTGACCTTGTATTCTTGAGGGTTGACAAGAGCTGGAGACCTCTGTTGCACTGATGGCATCGTGAGATGGGCTGGGTGTGGCGAAGACTTAGCTCTGGTTTCAGACTTTGAACTTATACGACAGATCTGCTCCCTTCAGCCAGTGGCATTTCTGGTGGAGTTGCGCTCTTGCACACGAGGCATCTCAGCTCTCTGTGGTTCTGTTAGCTGTTTTTCAGAGACACATTTCTCCCTCCAGTGTTTTTTATAGCTAGCCACATGCTGGGTCCATTGTCGTCGCGCGTCACAGCAGGGACTGCTGCTTCAGTTCCTCCTAGTTTGAAACATTTTTATGTTGTTCTTTCCCTGCAGTGATTTGTTTCTAATTTTCATGAATATCCATTTTCAGGCTCATCTTTCAAAGCTTTCAAACGATGGAGTGAGACAAGTTTCCACAGGGGCAAGTGAGCACTGGACATGTGCGTCCACTGCCAACCAACTCAAGCGGCTTTTACGGGACCCGAAACTGGATGTGTCAGCGCATGGGGTCACAGAACGCCAGCAGCAGAGGGGCGTAAGGCTGAGTGTGGATCTGTCCTGTCGCAGACTAGGTGGGCCCGATATTCAACAAGATCACGAAAAATTAAAGATTGATAGCACATTATTGTAGCAACTTAATGGAGAACACCTGCCAAATGCTAGGTTTGTGGGGGGCAGGGCCTTTTCTTCCCACCACCCCCCTTTATGGAGAGGGTCCTAGGGTAATGTAGAATAAAGAGAAAGAGACTTTACTAGCGAAATAGTGTATCAAAGTTATAAGAGGACTTCGAAATTGGGAAGAGAGAGGCTTGTTTGTCTTGGCATTGCTTCAATGAAGAGTCTGAAGGAACGAAACGTCTCTGCCGTGATTCCAAGTTGGAATTTCCTTGGCCTCATTGGGTGGGTCCACAAATGACTTCTTTAGTCGAGGACTTTTTCCTTGCATCTCTGTCCATATGCGGCTGGACCCCGGACTGGGCATGGCGATTACAGAACTGGGCAGAGAAGAACCTGGAAGGGTCGTAGGGGACAACGAGGAATCTCAGAGAGATGGGACTTCTAGATGGTCTTCATTGGTCTCTGTAGATTGAAAAGTGGCTCCGCAGGAAAGTTTGAAAATCATGTTGGACCATCCTCTGACTCCGTTTCTATTTGTAATCATGTAAAACTAGGATAGTTCTCTTTTTCATCATGGACCACACGTACCTTCTTTTGGACATGGCAGGTATAGCCAAGGAGAAAATAATGAAACACGTAAGAACAGTAAAGGGTATTATTTCCCGAACAGTCAGAGTGCCATCAAGTCGACCCTTCATGACAGGAAACTAGAGGGCCTGTGAGGGGAGAATGATGCATTCCTGATTCCTGCACTGCATGTGTCGCTCTGGAGGCACATCAGACGCATGACAATTGTCGCATGCAACAGCACGCCTGCACGGGGTGGGGGTGGGGGTGCCTGAGAGAGGAGTCGTGGTTCTGGCTGGCGGGAGGGGCTCTCCGGTACCAGGAGCTGTACAGCTGTCGGGGAGGGAGCTCGAGGGAGGTCCACAAAGCCCCTCTGAGTCAAGATTTCCAGCCACACTAGAAACCACCTTTCCACTCGTCACGTAACGATGTAGTGAACTAGCGGTCTCCAAAGTGGGGCTGTGCACCCCAGGTGGGGCACGGAATGACCCAATGGGGTCAGAAATAAACTGGTAGGGCCTTTACCTTAAATGAAATAAGGAAGGAATGAAGCTGTCCTGTCCTTAGTGCAGAGAGCGACTCTGGCACTGGGCTTGTCCCTGTGACGGGGCCACATGTCAGGTGTGGTTTGAGACGAGCCGTCGGAGCAGGCAGGGGCTGGGCGGGAGGCCTGGGGTCAGCCTGCTGCGCTCGCGTGCACTTCTCAGCATGTGCAACGCTTGGTTAGGTGTGCCCGAGTGAGCCGCTTTCCAGGCCGCACTATCTAGCTTTAATTAAACCAGTCTTCACAAAATGGACAAGGGGCCCTAAAAATATTCCTTCAAAGAATCACAGATGCAGCATAAAAATAACATAGTAAGCACAGGTGAAGAATAGGAAAACAGTGGCAACAAATCTTCTCTAATTCTCCATACAAACATTTTTTGGTTACTTTAAGATGTTAAAACAATTACATCTAATCATATCTGACAGTAGAATTTATTTAAGAATTATGAGAAAGAACTCTTTCCTGAAAGCAAGAGATTTTGGAAAGCAGATATTAGGAAATGTTTCCATTGTTATATGATTTTTACAACCAGAATTGATGTAACTGTTGAAAATCTTGTAACTGCCCACTTAAAAAACTTGGAAAGAAAATTTTCTGTATGAGGATTCAATATTTTCGAAATGAAACGTTTCAAATGAGATCTGCACACATTCGTTAGTAACATAAACATCCAATACCTGAGAAGTGATCAGAGGAGGCTTTCCAGAAGGCTGGGCACGATGCTGAGCTGAGTTTTTGGGCAGGGAGTGTTTGGACTGTGTTTTTAAAACGTCCTCCAGACAGAGGGTGAATGCTGTTACATAGCAGTTCTCTGCTCCTACTTGTTTACAGAAAAATTGCACTTTGGAACAATAGATTTCAGAGCAATAATTTTTTGAAATCTGACACCATTAGAAAAATAACTGATTTATTCTAAAATCACATAACCCATGAACCAGAATTGGATGTTTCTTGGGTCTGCCTCCTTTTGCTCAGACCTTAAAGGACGCCTGATGACACCAGACCAGAACTGAGATGGCTCTTCTGAGGCCAGGAAGTTGCTGTTGGCCACGGAACCCTTTATGTCACTTATGTACATTATGGGCACAATATACATACAAATGGAAAGGTTTTCTTTTTCTTAACCTTTCCTTTATTAATGGTCTCATTTAGGCAATCTGGTAATTCTGAGAACTTGGGAATTAGCCAAGCTTAATCTTGATTGCCACCTACATCGAACATACTCAGGAAGAATTATCTTCAGTGGGATTTAAGAGTGTACTTAATATTTAATTAAATATTGTATTTGCAGAGCTTTAAGGCCTTAGATACTCAATGAGCAACCTCCGGAGCAGATACATCGATTAACTATTATCTGTAACTGAAGCAACTGGACACTTGGAGGCAACAAAGGTACAACCTAGAGACGTAAATGCATGAGGACAGCCTGAGGGCTTCCGTCAGTAGAAATGGGAGGAAACTGTTTTGATGTCTTGAGTTTTTTATTTGTCTTACAAATGTACTTTAAAATCTCATCTAAAATCTCAAAAGGCCTTGCTTTGTTGACTCCACAAATACTTGTAGATGTCTTCTATGTTCAAGGCAGTAGTCTAGGCACTGGGGATTTATCTTGGCCAGAATCGCTCATAAGCATGTAATAAATTTTTTTGCAGTTAATTTTAAGTTAGGATTAGTAAGGACGGTATGACAAGAACAAGGAGGGAGGGACGGGCAGAGGCAAATCGGTATCCTGATTCCCTTCCTCCTTGTTCCCCCACATAGCCCCTGCTACTCCCTAACTTTCTGGCAAGATCCCTATAATTATGCTACTTGGTGCTGTTAAAAATTCACTCCATTCAACCTCAGCTGGACCCTGAAAGTATCAGCCAATCTTTTTATTTATCTATCAAGAAACAGCTGCTTTTTTCAATACAGAGAGCAAAACCATCCAAGATTTGGTCCGGGAAGCATTAAAAAAATGAGACTCTTATTCGTCCCCAAAGTGTCTGCACTTGCAGCGATGCTGCCTGCTGCTGCCTCAAACACCCCGTGGCGTCGCCCGAGCGTTAAAGACAGGGAGAAAGGATCACAGACGGAGCAGGGCTGGGACCAGTGGGACACAAGGAAGGCACTCACCTGGGATGCACTCTTTTAGGGACATCAAACTCTCAGTATTCAAGATAAACATTTTAATGCAATTTTTTTTCTAATTTATTTTATTTTATTTTTTTAAATACCAAATAATGCAATATTTTAAAAAAATGAAAATTGGTACAAAAAATCCATGATCAACAAAATGTCAACTTGCACGGTGCTAGCTTAGCTGCCTCACTCTAATCATGGCCCTGCAGGAAACTTCAGAAATGCTTTTGCAGAGGACAGAGTTTTAATTTCAAACTTTCCAGGGAAGCAGCAGAAACGTTTAGAGACCAACTCTCACTCCTTTTAGATCAGCACAACCGTCCAGACACCCCGGAGTGGCTCTTGCTTCCTTCCTGTCTCCCTGTGCGCCGATTCAAACCTGGGGATGGCAGGTCTTCAGGGCAGTCACAAGGCAGCTGACCTAGAATTTGTCGCTCTTACTTATTCCTCACCTTGACGCAGCAGTTTCAGCCTTCCAGCTCCCTGCACCCGTCCACTTACTCCCAACATCTCAGCAGATGAGAGAGTGACAAATCCTCCCCGGCTAAGGTTTTCAGTGTGGCCTATCTCTGGAGCTTCTGCTGGGGGCATTTTCAGGTGATATGCCTTTCCCCAAATAATTGATCTTGAAGAAATAAATATTCGTTGTGCGCTTACCACGTGACTGAGCCCCTTCCCTCTGCCTTCACCGTGCCTCCCTCTGCTTCCTGCAGACTCAAGGACGCCCCGTGAGCTGGTCAGACGTCTGAGAGCTGCACTGCAGTCTGAGATTCCTCCTACCTAGTCCTCCTTCCTTCCCTTCTTCAGAGGTCACACTTCGATCAAGACCTGTGGGCTCCCCACCTTCTCTGACCCTCTCTCTCTTTTCCTCCACAAGCATCTTCCCCCAGATCTCTTGCACATCTAATCCAAACTTGGCATCAGTTCTTGAAGGAGCCTGGCGAACGCACTCACAATATGCTTTATTTATCTCAATCCATAAAGGGTTCAAGATCTTGATGTGTTCAACCATACATTGACATTCCCTGTACTCCATCAGAATCCCACCCAGCGACCCTGAGGCAGGCTGCATTCTCTCTGGCCACTGTTCAAGACCATTTCCACCCTTCAAAAATCTGTGCACCCATTCTCTCTCCTTCACTCTGAATATACTGAGAAAATCAAGACTATCTAACCTCAGTATCAGCTTCCCTCAGCAGCTTTCCACTTCCCTTCAAGATTCCTCTGTATTTTCACCCATCCTTCTCTCCTACATTTCCAGATAGGACAAGACTTTCTGCTTTTTAGAAACAACCCCAGCATTGTCCTGCTTCATCCAAAACTCTTTCTGTCTTCCTTTCACTGTCAGACTTTCTAAGGTATAGATTAAATTCATGGTTATCCCTTCCTTATTCACCTTACTCACCTGCAAATTGATTTCTGTCCTCATTGTTCTATTGAAATCATTCTATTACCCATTACACTGATCTCCTAATTGCTAAATTCATGCCTCATCCATTCTTTATTCTTTTCAACCACAAAATTCAGCTCCATTTACTATCCCTTCCTATTTAAAATCATCTTTCATCTAGGTTTGGATGAGGTAGCACTCTGATACTTGTATCCTCTATAGTTTCTTTCCCTTATTCCATTACTGATCTTCTAATTGTAGGCATTCCCTTGGATTCTGAAATTGGCTGTCCTCTTCCCTATTTTGGATTTATACTCTTGCTAAAGGAGCACCTTTACTTCCAAGTTCCCAAATATGCTCCTGTCACTATTTCTCTTCTGAGTTCCTGGCCGCTATTTTTATCCACTGAGCCTTCCTACATGATGCACCCTTGGAGACATGAGCTCAACTAAATTTCTTATTTTCATTTATCATCTTATCTCTGCTTTTATATCCTCTGCTTCTGCCTGTGGCACCGTTACCTCCCCACTTACAGATGCCCAAACCCAGAGTTCTCTTCTTCCTTCACCTCTGTCCCCAGTTTCCAAATCCTCTTGATGCCTCCCTGGAATCACTAAACCCACTTACCCTGTCCACACCCAATGCTCTCATCATCACTCCTGTGTTTGTCTATTTCCAGTCTCTTGCTTTTCTAAACACCCTTTACAGTACTGTCAGAACTATTACCACAAAACACAGTCAGATTTCCTTACTCCCTACCTCAGAAATTTTCAGTGAGGCTCCCACTAGCCAAAACTGAAACAATTTTTGCCTTAAAATAAATAATGATAGTGATAGCTTATAACTCATTGAATAAAATAAGAATTCACGAGTTTATTCTGATACAGATAAATAAATGGGCAAGAAGGGAAAAGCTCTTCTATACAGTAATAGATACAGAATGAAAGGTGAAATTAAAAATCACCATTTGGCAACCCCCATAGTAATAATTATTTCAGGAAAGAACCATCAGTGGCTGATAAGATTACTGGTTGGAAGTTTGAGGAGAAATAGGATATTTACATAGTTTCGAGTATCTTCCCAGAAAATATTTATTAATGGCCAAGGGGAAAAATAGGAGCTACAGTTGGAAAAGCCCAGCAGATGCCATCTTAGCATTAGCATTGATTGGACAAATAAATATCGTGTGCCTGATGGCGTGATGCATCGAGAAAGAAGGACACAGCATCACTTTTGTGGTATTCCTCCCAAAATACATATTTTGGATCTTATCAGGAGGAAATGTCAGAATATCCAAATTGAGAGATACTCTTCAAAATAAATGGCCTTGCTCTTCCAAAATGTCAAGTCACTAGGTGGAGATTGCGGATTAAAGGAAACTAAGCAGAAAAGAGAATTAAATGCCACTCGTGCTCCCACAGTGGGTCTGGGACCAGAACTTTTTAAAATTTTTCTATAAAGGCTATTTGTGGGACATTCAAAATAAAATTTGAATGCGATCTGTAGATTAGATAACAGTACTGTATCAAAGTTAATTGCCTGACTGATAACAGTGCTGTTTGTTATGTAAGAGAATTCTGTTGGTTTTAGGAAAAACAACCAGGTATTTAGTGGTAAAGGATCATACCTGCAGCTTACTCTCAAGTGGTACAAAAACATAATAGTCGTATCTACCCCTCCACTTACACAAAAAAAGGATAAAGCAAATGTAAAACGTTAACTTTGGGGGAATCTGGGTAAAGGGTATATGGAAATTCTTTGCAGTAAGTTTACAGCTTTTCTATAATTCTTAAATTATTTCAAAAGAAAAGCATAAAAAATAAGACTGCATAAAGGGTGAAGTGTGCTATGCAGGCGTTAGGAAGGCCCCATGGCTGCCCCCGCTGAACTGACTGAGGTTTGTACCCCAGCTGCTCATCCTCTCCCCTGACTAATCAGCACCCTGCCAAAGATTTCCTTGACTCACGGCTCGGTAGAGGTTCACCCGAGTGCATTTCCACGCCCAGTGCATTTCCAATTGGCTTTATGAAAAGTTACAGTGGATGTTTCCATTGTAGTTTATGTGTGTGCTTTGCTTTTATTCTGGATAAATTCATTAATAACTGACATAGACTGAAAAGCCATAGCAGACAAAGGTCTAATGGACAACGTTTTAGTGCTCTGGGTAATTTTGGGGATAGAAATCGCATTCCAGGTTTCCTGAAGCTGAAGTAGTTCAATTCCCGGCGACTGGGGCGGGGTGGGGCGGGGCAGTGGGGGGGGGGGTGTTGATGCACCTTAACCCAAAATGCAGGATGTTACAAATATCAACTGGGTTTTGAGGTATGTTTATATATTTATATTTGAACATGGATGTGAATAATATTCTAAAAAGACCACAGATGTATGGTGGGGGCCAGGGGCCTCCAAGGTGATCCTGGGAAACTGCTGAACTTACCCACCTCGCTGCATCTGAAGGCTCGGCAGCTTCCTTCCTGCTGAGAATGGAGGGCAGCCCTCGGGGTGTCCATGAACCTACCACCTAACACACCTCCCTCAACACGAGGAGGAAGCGACTCGAGTTCTCAAACAGTCTTCTGTATGTTAGTAAACAGGGCAGGTTTGCCAGTAAATATTTCAGCATTTTTTGAGAAGGAGCCGCTTTGAGACCAAGTAGGAGGGTGACAGTCCTGTTCTCCATCTGAGGATGTTCCTTTGGTTTTCTCTGGTCGCCGGAGCACTGGGAGGTGGAATGCCCTGGCTGAGCGCTGCGGCCGCGCCAGGCCAGCACAGTCCCTCGCGGTGCTGTCGGGAGGCCCGAGCGTCGGGCAGGTGACCCGCCTCGGCTCTTGGGGGCAGCCGGGGCCCAGGGAGAACGGCACGGAGGCCGCGCTGCACAGGCCCAGCTGCACAGGCTGCATGTTCGTGCTTCCATAGCTGAAGTTTTTTACAGTTGAAGCTAAGATGCTTAGCAATCCCCTAAATGGTTCAAAAGCATAAAAACATTTTTTCTTTTTTTTAATATTCTGAAATCTACAAAGCAAGGAGACAGCGACCCAGTGAGTCTGTTCTCCGAGGTGAGTTAGAGCATCTGGAGTGGAGTCCCAAGACCTTGACTTACGAACTGGAGTCTGGGGCAAGTCCCCGGCCTCTCAGGGCAGGGGTCAGCCACAGTGTCCGTAAAGGACCCGCTGGTCAATCTTTTTGGGTTCGTGGAGCTTCGTTTCTCTGCTGTGCCCACGCAAGGCCGCAGCAGTGCTCCAGATGCCGCTGACAAGATTCCCAGCTTGGTGACGGGCAGTTACACCTGAATTTCATGTGATGTTCACATATCATGAAATATGATTCTTCTTTTGATTTTTTCTTCACCATTTAAAAATATGAAAACTATTTTTATCTCACAGGTCACACAAAAACAGGAAACGGCTGTAGTTTGCCAATCACTTGTCTTACAGCTTCCATTTTCTCATCTGTGAAATAAAAATTGCAACGTATTTTCCTCTTGCTTCATGAGATGATCCAATAAGAAAGCAAAGGGTAGGGTGACTTTATAATGCACTGTCCTTGATGGCACAGTGTTGTGAGAGAAAAGGGGGTTACAGCAGCAGGGAAGGGGGCCATGCACACTCCACCGGGCAGGCCCTGGGAGACCCTGTGCAGGCCAGCCCAGTACCCACACTCCGGACCAGGCCGCACGCCCGGCTCCAGGCTGCTGCACACAGAAGCTGGGCAGGAGGTTGTGCTGGAGGCCAGCGGGAGACAGTCACCCTCGTCCTTTGCCCTGGATTCTAAGGAAATGTGAGCTGATAGAATGGAGAAGGCATTTATTGTGGAGATGGGCCACTCCCTGGTCTAAGCAAACGTCTTCCTGGCCCAGCTGGGTCAGAGACTGCTTAGGCCTGAAGCCAAAATGCAACCTTCCCTTGAGCTGAGGATTATCACTTCTAAGGAAAGTAAATCTCAGTGACTCAGAGGCAGGCCACAAACTGGAACGGAAAAGCAGAGGCCCGCTGGGTGTATTCGTTTGCCTACGTCATGGAGATTAGATATTCAAGGTGAACCTACCAAAGCGAGGCTGGAGGTGAAGAAGAGGAAGACAGGAAAGAGGAAAGCATGGGGGAAGGGAAGAGAAAAAGAGAAAAGAGGGAAGAGGAAGGCAGAGAGGGGGAGGAGAGACTATGACAAGGGAGTGGAAGAGGGGATAAGGAGGAAGGGACGGAGAAAAAGAGGCAGGGGAAAGACTGGGGAGCACAATGGCCCTTCCTACTGATAGCATGATTCATGGAAGCCAGGTTCTTCTTAGCCTCATGAATCTCTCATAACAAAGGACGGCTGAGGTGAGAAAAAACCTGGAAGTTTTCACGCCTCTATTCCCCCACTTCAGGAAGACAAATAATTTATCCGGCAGCAACTTAAGGAGAGAGAACCATCAGCTGCATGAGAAACGATGATACAGTCAGTCGATTTGTTTACCAGAGACTTTTAAATTACGGAACTGAGGCAGGGTTCCGGTGTGGTGGCCCCAGGCTCTGGGATGCCATGTACAGGTCATCCTGGCATGATACAGGCACAGACCTCGCATAGGCAAAGGACACCAGTGGTGGAGTGGGGTGCCGAGGGGAGCGTGGCTGACGTATGGAGAAAAGCAGAGAGGGGCAGGAGAGGACAACCGGCTCCGCGCATTGCCTGGACTCCTGGTTCTGATGATCTCTGTTATGTGGCCTTTTCTCGATTCTGAAACACGCATTTCCTTTCCACTTTATTAATTGCAACCAAAAGAGTGCTTTCAAGAACATAATTTACTAAGCAGAAGAGTGATGGAAATCTCGAAGCAGAGGAATACAACAAAGAATTGCTTCTGCAAGAGCAATCTGCTCGGTTGATAAGGTTTTATTATAGAGAGAGGGAGAGATCTGAATCAGAGCTACCATTTAAAAGGTTACTTTAGACGTGAAGAAAAGAACAGAACTAGATCTTTGTCCACTGTCACTGAAAGAATGGAAATGAGTTGAGATGACTAAAAAGAAATTGATCTTTTGGCCAGTGATAGGAGTTGAGATATGATGAAAAGAAAGGAGTCAAAAATAACTTAATGATTTAAACGTAGACTAATTTACAGAATAATGGAACCAGAAACAACAAAGAGACAATTCATTAGGAGAAGGTGGTAGAGGCGCGGTGCAGGAGTTCGGTTTAATTTTAACCATGATGAGCTTGAAGTGTTGATGGAATATTAATCCATTCTTTGGTATTTGGTTTCTGGAGAGAAATCAGTAGGAAGCTATAGATTTGTTATTTATTCTCTGCAGATGGCAACTGTCACAAACCAGCAGCTGCCCAGTGTTAGATGAGTTTGGGGGCTCTAGAAAACATTTTCAACATTTATGATGAATTAGCTGCTTACTGGATGATTCTCAAATGTGTTCTAGAGCTATTGCAGCAGTGCCACATGGACATGACTTGCTATGACTCTGCTTTTATTCTGTGAAATTGTGTATGGGTGAGCAAGGCAGAGGACACCCAATCCAGAAGATAGGTACGAGGTGACCCCAAAGAGCTAAAAGCAGACTCAGCCACAAGCTGGAAAGCTCCTACTAAGCAAAGACAGACTCCGAAAGGATGATAAGGAGCAAGGAAAACCTAATGAAGGAGCCAGCCCAGATGTCTCAAGAGAAGGAAGAACGTTCAAAAGTTTCCTTTTTGCGATAACTTTCCAAGTATTCTTTCTAATCCCTCTTTTTTAATTTTTATTTCAAAGTTTACAGTATCTATACTGAAATATAGTGCAAAAGGTACCATTTGAATTTTCATTATCTTTGACAGGTTTGGCCTTTTCAACCAGTTTACTTCTCAGCCAGTTTTCTGACCTTTTGGTCATGGGAGCTATTTTTGAAAAAAAAAAAAAAATCAAACTGGAAACCCTGCCTCCTCCACTTGCCCTGAAAAAGTTCTACATCCTGACTTCTTTGGTGGCTGATTTCCCTTACCCATCTCATGCGCTCCATTCTGTCTCAAGACACTTCTCAGACACTGGGCTTTGCTCTTCTGTTTCCGTTCTCTTCGTCCCTTTTCTCTCAGGGGTTCCCTCCCTCATTTTAATTTTTTCACTGCCTACTACACAGCAGAGCTGCTTGCTCTCCTTTTTCTCAACTCCCTATTCTCATGATGGCAGTTGTCCAAAAAATCCTTTATGGCCAGCCACATTATTTATAAATTTGACTGCAAGCAAGCTAAACAAAGAATTAACTCTACAAGAGCTGAGGTCACAAGTGTAAACAAAGGCAGCTTGGGGAGGACATAAAAGAAATTTAATTTGAAACTTTGGTTAGGTTTGAAGGCTTCCAGTATGTTATATTTAAAATACCAGATTCGTGCCCTGCAAAGGAACTGACAGAGGTGGAAGGTTGGGTGCAAAATTTCTGTCACTGTCAACATCTTTGGACACTGAAAAGATCTATTAAGCTGAGACTGTTTTCCAACTCTGCTGACCTTGGACAGGAGGTGGCTTCACTATGGGCTGCCACCCTCCCAGTCCCGTGATGAGAAGTGGACTCTTGAGAAAAGTAACCAAAACATTCACAACATCAGTGATCTCAGCGTGAGCCTTTTCCCTTGGGCTCACTTTCCAAGCAGTCCACATTTTTTCTCATGGTTTTAGGAAACAAACAGACCCAACCATGTTTATTTCCTGGGTAATTATCCAGCATCATGGGAAATGGAAAGCAGGAAATAGACAGCTTCACTTGACTTGGCTGTAATTTTCAGGATAGAAAAAAAAAAGGATAAATTCTTCCCAAGACCATGTTCAGCTTTGGTCAGATGGTCAAATGATCATAAAGTGATCTAAGAGGGGGTATTTTTATATTACCTACTGTTAGGCACATTCTCTGGGTAAATTGCATTCCATTTAAGAAACGTTTTTGCATGGAAGTTATTTACGGTTCTCTGCTTTTTTCTCATATTATTTCTGATATCTGTCAAGGGCAACCTGTGATGCAGCATTAGTTTCACACGGTGGGGAAAACAAAATGAAAGAATAATTTATTCATTCATACTTTATGACATTAGTCACCACATCTTAGAGAACCGATCTCAGTTCATTCAAACAAAAGATCCCCACGAGAAAATCATGACACCTGAGCCAATATCCAGAACGTGGATAATCGTACAAGTAGTAAATTATAGAAGAGTTTAAGTGGAAGATGAGTTAGCAAGAGATGAGAGAACGTAAGGGTGAGCACACAGATTATTTGAGTAATTTTTCTCATGCTGTTGCAGCTCAATCTGAGGCAGAAATTCACTTATATTTGGTTGGTCTTTTCGTCAATCTTTATTATTCTTTAGTGGATTTTAGACGTTAGGCTCAAAAGGATTATATGTGCTTTCTATTTTATGAATATGAGAACAATGCTTCTCAAAGCAGTATTTAAAGACAACTTCAACTTCTCTGCAAGAGAGGAAAGCAAAGGCAAACCGGGTATGTACTGGGCCTTCGGCTGCCACTGCCGTTTCCCACTTCCCAGTTGGGTTGTGTTGAGAGTGAGTAGCTGCAATATTCATCTACTCACCGATTCATTCATTCTTCAAAAAATACAGTAGCTGGGACGTGGGGAAGCATACAGAAGCGAAATCCCCAAGGAGAGCGGAGCTTCCCCCACGGGAAGTCATGTCCCTGACATGAGGCATCATCGCTGCAACCCATCGCTGCGACCCAGCACTCTGAGCGTCACTCTGACACCCAACCCCAGCCTCCCCGTCCCCACTTTGGCAGCAGCATCAGTTCTTCTGGTGATTTCATACTCAGAAAATCAGGCAGACTACAGTAAATTCCTCGGCTATATTTTTTCCAGTACTTCATTATGAAAAATTTCGACAAAGTTGAGAGAATTTCACCAAGTTCTAGATTCTTCTAGTTTATATAATTTAACCCCAATTTTGAAGAATTACAACTCAAGCTCAGAAATGTTTTCTAATATAGAAAACATAAGCCTTTCAAATAGCGTGAAATAGAGCAGAATAATGAAGTTCCTCCCTCTTTAGAACCAAGGAACATCTCGATTTTAAATGTGGAGGGACGTGTTAGTATGTGAAGTGGCAAATGTAGCTGAATTTGTTCATGCCCGGAACTCCTCGTTGATGGAATTAAGGTTTCATTAATGGAATTTCTGAGATTGCCCTGGGGTTCCCTCAACATGACCTGACCGGGTCTCCCCATTTACAAATTAAGGATTCGGGGGTCAGACTTCAACCTCCTGTGCAACTTGATGCTCCCAGAATCCTTTCTTGAAGGAGAGGAGGCAGGGCAACAGAGATTAATGAGGACCTGGCTAGAATAAGTTCAGGAAAAAAACCCTACTTCTCAGCAATTTGCAAGATTTCTAAAGTTTCTCAAGTGAGTCTTAGGAAATAAGGATTCTGACTTTTCCACTTTCATCTCCCAGAAACCGTTGTATTTGGTTTCCCATTGCTGCCATAACAAATTGCCACAAACTTAGTGGCTTCAACAACACAAGTTCATGATCTTCTTGTTTGGGAGGTCAGAAGTCTGAAATGGACTTTACTCGGTTAAAACCCAGGCGTGGGCAGTGCTGTGCCTTCTGGAGGCTGTAGGGAGCACTTGTCTCTGCCTTTTCTGGCTTCCAGAGGCTGCCAGCTTTCCTTGGTTCATGGCCCCTTCCCATCGCCAAAGCCAGCGGCCTCAGGCTGGGTCCTGCCGTGTGCCCTGTCTTCCTCTTCCCCTTTGAAGGAATCCTGCAATAACATTGAGTCCACTTGGATAATCTCTGGTAATTTCACAATTTAGAGTCAGTTTACTGGTAAGTTTTTCCATGTGACCTAACATATTCATAGGTTTTGGGGATTTGGATGTGGGCATTGTCATAGGCTATTATTCTGCCTACTATAGGAATTAATAAAAGTTTGTGCTCAGAATAATTTTTATTATCACAGAAAATGAAATTTTCTTTTTGGAAAGTTTTCACACCCTGTGTTCTCTAACTTCATATGGCCTGCTTCCTGGGAATTTTCCTGCTGAATGGAATGGAAAATTACAGAACTGAGGACCTTGATTATAATTTGGTAAGGACAGTGTTCTAGTTTGCTAGCTGCTGGAATGCAATATACCAGAAACGGAATGGCTTTTAAAAGGGGGAATTTAATGAGTTGCTAGTTTACAGTTCTAAGGCTGAGAAAATGTCCCAATTAAAACAAGTCTATAGAAATGTCCAATCAAAGGCATCCAGGGAAAGATACCTTGGTTCAAGAAGGCCGATGAAGTTCAGGGTTTCTCTTTCTCAAGTGAGACAGCACCTGGCGAACACAGTCAGGGCTTCTCTCTCTCGGCTGGAAGGGCACATGGCAAATACGGCGTCATCTGCTAGCTTTCTCTCCTGGCTTCCTGTTTCATGAAGGAAACGCCGCGAGGCGTTTCATCTCCAAAGGTCACTGGCTGGTGGACTCTCTGCTTCGTGGTGCTGCAGTATTCTCTGCTGTCTCTGAGTCTCTCATTCTCCAAAATATTTTTGGTTTTATAGGACTCCAATAAACCAATCAAGACCCACCCAAATGGGTGGAGACATGTCGTCCCTTAATCCAGTTTAACAACCATTCTTGACTAAATCACATCTCCAGGGAGATGATCTCATTACAGTTTCAAACATACAGTATTGAATAGAGATTAATCTACCTTTATGAAATGGGATTTATATTAAAACATGGCTTTTCTTAGGGGGCATACTTCCTTTCAAACCAGCACAGACAGCCATGTGTTTTGGTGGACCTTGGAGATTTTAGACATCCCCGTGAGGAAATATGATCTCATCCCCATGCTTTCGTAAAGGGCAGGATTGCAACCCCAGTGTTTTCAGGATGTGTTGAATACATCTCTGCACAGGGATAAAACACTTAATCTACCCAGCTCATGCAAACTTCAGTGTGCTGTGTGTGGGGGGGGGCGGGGGTTGAGCTGTGCGCTGACCGGTGTGCCTCCTGTGCCAAGAACAAGATTAGAAAGTTAGAATTGAGGCTCGCTGCATTTTTCCCTACTCAGCACCCACCGCCTGGGCAAAACGATAAGGGCTCCTTGAGCAAAGGTAAGTGCGACTCGAGCACCAGCGCTGAGTGCCCACGCAGCGGCCACTTCAGACGGGGCCATTCGGCAGGGAGCACCAGGCCAGCTCAGACAACTCCAGGCGCCGTACGAACTCCCCGGTGCGTGGAGAGGGATGAGACGAGAGAGGCTAAGCTGAAAATAGCATCTCGGTGAATTCAGGCCAAATCTAAAAACTTGGAGGTGTTGTGAAATTTTAATCATGGTCATGATTGCGGGAAAACTTTTGTTCTGTGCATTTTAAAATTTACATTGAGCTTGTTTTTTTGTTTTGTTTTCTTTGGCATGGGCAGGCACCAGGAATGGAACCCGGGTCTCTGGCATGGCAGGTGGGAACTCTGCCACCGAGCCACTGTGGCCCATCCCATGCTGAGTTTTATACAGTTGAAATTATGTAATTTTTCAAAACCCCCTTCCCGAATGGATTTTCCTTCTTTTGCTCGGGGCTGTATCAGACAAAGATGGAGGGGTGCTCTGTTATGGGGGGACGTCTTAGGGGCATCCGCTTGCCCTGCCCCGGTCTAACCCCTAAAGGCTGCAAAACCCCTGGCTGCCTGCAGGTAGGTCTGTGGTCTGCCTGCCTAGGAGGGAAAGGGGGGGGGTAGAGGAGGGAGGGAAAGAGGAGGGAGGGAAAGAGGAGGGAGGGAAAGAGGAGGGAGGGAAGAGGAGGGAGGGAAAGAGGAGGGAGGGAAAGAGGGAGGGAAAGCAGGCAGGGGCTGCAGGGGCCCAGCTCGGGAGCCCGGCCGGGTAGTGCCATGCCAGTCATGCTCATGCCCTTGGCCCCGCGTGCCCACCCCGAGGCCTTTGCTGACAAGACCTTCTCCTCTCCTTCCTGTCCTGGCATCTTGGAAGCCTGCCTGGCACCTGTCCTTTCAGAGGACAGAACCGCCTCTGCCTTCTTTGTCCCTAGCCTCGCCCTTGTCCACCCCACTCGGCCGACCCCCGGGCTCCTGCGTCTGAGGCTGAGCACGGCCAGGCCACTGCGAACTTTCCCAACGGCGGCCCCTCCAACACCCTGTCAGGACCCCCAACACCGCCGCAGCATTAAAACCAAACATGCAGGAAAGCAGGAGGACCCCCCGTTGCAGTGTCGCAGCCACAGTAAACACCTTGTGGCTTCAGGGGCCTGAGAACGTGCATTTCTGACCACTTCCCAGTTGATGCTTCAGCTTCTGGTCTCAGGACCACGCTGGGAGGAGCAGGCAGATTTAATAGATATTCACACTTTGCTGGATATGCTGTATATATATATGTGCCTGCCAGGAATATTTTCTGGATACAGGGCACTACTAATGGGCTGACGTTCCTGTCATTTGAAGTGGAATCTGCTCCCCTCTTTTGCAGCTTGACTTAATTTCCATCTCGCAGAATCTCTCATTCCACCCCACCCTGATTCTGAACTAACCTGGTACTCTTAATCTTTCTGTCCCTACTGGATCACGGGATGTAATAGGACATAAATTAAACTTTCATTACGAGAAATCAAATTATGTTTTTACTGTGGGGCAAACGGCTCTTACAGACAGAAGGTGTCTGCTCTGTTAATTGCGCTTTCAGTGGGAAAAGCAACGGTGCCTGACAGCGAGCTGTAGGGAATCTCCTGCAGGAGACCCACGCTGGTCGCGCCCGGGCACAGCAATTTAGAGGATTAAAAGCCTTCATAGATAACGGCAGTTTCACCCCAGATTCTGGCATCCCAACTTCGAAGCCAGGATTAATAGGTGAAAATGACACTTTGCACTGAGAAGATCAAATACCACGCTTACTAAGTAAGGGTTCTCAACTGGAATAAGCCAGAGTCATAAATATGAGACTTTAAATGGGTGGAACACAGGAGCCTTCCAATTCGGTTCTTCTGAGACTGCAAATGTTTGTCTAAATGGCTTTTTAAGTCTTATATAATTAAAATGATCAAAATGGCTAAGGGTACTCATTGCAAAGGAATTTTTTTCTTCTTTATTCACTTCTAACTTATTCACTAATACACAGAGAATCTGACTTGCACTGGGGCCGTTAACACGTACCCTAAGCATGAGGGGAAAGGGGTCCCTTGTTTGGCCCCTGTTTCAGTGAATCTGCCCCCCTCCCCCACCCCGTGCAGTGCTTACTGACCCTGCCCACGCACACCGCCTCCCTCCTCCGGCTGCTCCCCCTGTTAGGTCAGCACTGCGCCCAGCCCCTCTGAGCCAGCGTGGCCCCTCCTGGCCAGCGGCCGAGCGAGAACTGCTCTTTGCCGTTCCTTCTCCGTTCCTGCATTAAGAAAACACTTCTAACCTAGGCCTCCTCAGACCCCTAGGAGCCCAGTTTGTCTCCCTCCAGGCTGAGGGGTGGGCCCGTCGGCTTACCCACCATGGGGCCACCTCCCTCTGATTGCTGGGAGGCTAGGCGGTCTGCAATGCACACGGGGTGAACACCTAAGTGTCGTGGAAATTTAGTGGAGGGACAGGTTAATTCTGATGGGGAGAGCTGATCCTAAATTATCTTAATTAATATGAAATCTAATACAAGACAGTGTATATTAGCTGGTCACTCCCACTACTTACAACCATCACGAGATCAGCATAATGTTTACGTCCGGCATCTATGCTGTTGACATCAGACAGTTCTTCATTATCTCATCAGATAACAAAGAGAAGCATCTAGGCTTCAGATTCAATCACGGCATCAAAAACTAACAATCAATCTAATACACACACAGGCTCTCTTAAGAGCAAAAAATACTTTTAAGAATAGCAACCACAGAGAAGATGGATTTGGTCATTAATGCATTATTTTAGGTTCTTGTTTCATTCCAACACTGCTACCACTATTTTTCCATGATAAAATATTGCATGCTGTTGATTAGTTAATGTAAGAAGCTGAACTGCTGGGAAGAAAAAGGAACAGTAAAGAAAAGAATCTTTTCTTTAAGCAAGTTTTGGAGTTTCTGAACAAGATGAAAATATTTTGGACTAGTTTTAAGAGAGAAATGCTGGAAATTCAGATTGTAAAACAACTGCATTTGTGTGTTTTCTTCCTCTTTTTTCTATTTAAATCTAGGGACGAAGCTATATAGAGATGTAGGCATTCAAAATTTGGTGAGAAGAAAGGAATACTGATTTATGCTCATAACGGCATTGCTTTCCTCTGCACTGAAAATCAGGTTCCCAACATCGGTGTGTTTTTTTTCTCAACAATATGATTTTACCGAGTGACCATGCATCCTGAATTATCATAAATAAAACATAAAAGTAAATCCAATTTCCATGGCGTCAGTGAGCACAGACACCTATTAAACACCCAGCCCTGGGGAGATGCAAAATGATGAAGGGATTACACTAGAGGTCTTCTGCTGTGGCCATCTCAATCTGTCGCCCTGTGGAATTTAATTTAATATCTTTTACCGCCATGCAGAGCTGGTCGCGTATTGCTACAATCAATAAAGGGGGGTCACTTTGCCTATGGGACAGATGTGAAATTCTGCTTTTCCATGTTTGCTACTATTCAGTGAGCACGGCTTTGTTTCCATCACTACCAAGATTCCTTCTCTGTCTTTCTCACTTTTTTACTTTCTAGAGTAAAATAAGAGTACTTTCTCAATTTTTAAGCAAGTTTTTCTTAGTTTGAGGGATATATTCATATTTCTAATCGTTCTTTTTTAAGTAGAAGTCTCCAATTCACTTCATCATCTAGCACTAAATCATTTGTTTTATATTCTTCGGGAAACCTCATATTACTTTTTCTTCATTCTTCATCCCTTCCCTATGCTCCCTTCCTGCCCTTCTCATGTACAATTCCTAGTTTCAGCTGATTTACTACATTTGCTCTGCATTGTCAGGTATGTTATAAACGGAGCATTTGGTGGTTAGGATTCAAAGATAAGCTGAAAGAATGTAAATCTGTGTTTCTGACTTTTCTTTTGCTGGTTTTCTGGACTATACACCAAAACATTTTCCATCAATGAATTATTTAAAAATCAGTGTCTGGAGTTGACCACACACATTCTGTAAGACCCGTCCCTGAATACCCAACAAGATGAATATGCCCAACAAACTGGAAAACGGTGGACCTTACTTAGGCATCATATTTAAGGTATTTTCCCTGCCTCTTAATCAGGACTTTCATTACATTATTCAAACTGATATATTTAAATCATTCCGTCCTATTTTCTGAACATATCAAGCGAATGGTCATTCATTGCTTCACAGTTACGATGCGATATGTAAACTATGGTGAGGGCTTTGCTTAGTGCCCCAGAGACAGCCGTGAAGCCGCAGGGTGGAATGTGTGTGCCCTGTGAACAGGAAAACCAATCGACCACTTTCACTGCAGAGGAATGGCTGGGCTTTGAGAGGAGCTGGGGGAGGCGTCCAGGGGTGCGCGGCCGCCGTGAGCAAAGCCACGAAGCTCATGTTTGGTGGCCGCCAGGCGTGTGGCCGGGAGGGTCCGGGCGAGTCTGTCCGCGGACCAGAGCCTGGCCGCAGCGGTCTGAGAAGGGGAGACTGTGGTCCCAAACGATGAGGAGCCACGGGAGACTGGCACAGGCCAGGACACAGTCAAAGGGATACCGAAGAGGATTAGTTCCGTGGCAGATTGTTCCTGGGACCTCATCCTGGGGTGTTATAACAGGCAAGGGGTTCTGCTGGAATTAACCCAACCGGCCTCTCCTCACATCCCGCCTTTATTGACTGGAGGTGATGAACAGTTGGGGAAGAGCTTCAGAATAGCAACCCCTTCCCAGGCTTGGAGAGGAACTCTCACTTATTTAAAGTTTACAGTTTTAACTGGGGCATAAAGGTGCCTTCCACACAATTTGGTCGACCTGCCTGGAGAGGAAACAGACGCTTGTCCGACAAGCCAGCGTGTGCCCCAGAGCTGCTGCTGCCTAAACATTTGTTCTTGTAATTTTGTGAAGCCTCTGTTCAACCTGCCTCCTTCCTACATCCATTTTCTCTTCTCTCTCGATCTACAGACTTGGTTTTTAGCTGGAGGTTTCTTGAATTTTCCATGCAGAAGAATCACTGCGTCTCTAAGATTCCTGCTAAGATTCTCCACCTCCATTCTCCTTCTGCCTTCCTCTCGCCAGTGAAACCTTTCTTCTGGATTAAACCTTGCCTACTCCAGTAGACTTGCCTCAAATAAGCCTAATTAAATCTGTCTATTCCTTCACTTTGGGCCCCCTCAACCTTTCGTAATGAAAACAAAGTGCCTCATTTTCTGGCTTTTCAAGGTCATGATCCATCCCACAGAAATGAGAAAATGTTCAAGAGTTAAGCTTCTCTCTTTCCTTGCCAAAGGTTAGCCACTTAAACATTTTTAAAGGTAAATTTTCTATAATTATGTCACTTACTTGATCTGACTTTTATAACCAAATCTACTGAATATAATTGAAATTTTTCTTAATGTCAAAGTGCCACCATTAAAAAGCATCCATCTTTCTGTCCCAAGCTGTCCCCACAGTCTTTCCCGATGCATTTAGCAGCAATGCCACACTTAGAGTTTCTCAGGACGTGAAAACTGGAGTCGCCCTTGACTCCCCCCACCTCACTCCCCACCTCCATCCCTGCAGTAAACCCTCCTGCCTCTGCCTCCAACATGGGTGCAGAACTGACCGGCCCTGACTGAGCCCGCTCTGCCCACTAGTCCAAGCCCGTCTCGTCTTCTGCCCGGCTTGTCGCAGCACCTCCCCCCTGGCCTCCCTGCCTCTCCCTTGACCCTCCACAGTCCATTCTCGACACAATGGGCAGACGGAGCCTGTCAGGGGTTCATTCATGTTACCCCCTGTTCCAAACCCTCCAAAGCTGCCTTCTCTCTCTGAAGAGTGAAAACCAAAGTCATTACGATATTCAGATGGTCCTAACCAAAGCAGTAGGCTGAGCCCCCAGTCTTGGGGCTTGTTCATGTGAAACTTAACCCCGCAAAGGATAGCCTAAGCCTACTTAAAATTAGGCCTAAGAGTCACCCCCAGAGAACCTCTTTTGTTGCTCAGATGTGGCCTCTCTCTCTCAGCCAACATGACAAGCAAATTCACCACCCTCCCCTGCCTATGTGGGACATGACTCCCAGGAGTGTGGACCTTCCTGGCAACGTGGGACAGAAATCCTAGAATGAGCTGAGACTCAGCATCAAGGGATTGAGAAAACCTTCTCGACTGAAAGGGGGAAGAGAGAAATGAGACAAAATAAAGTGTCAATGGCTGTTAGATTCCAAACAGAGTCGAGAGGTTATCCTGGAGGTCATGCTTATGCATTAAATAGATATCACCTGTTTAGTTAAGGTGTAGTGGAGAGGTTGGAGGGAACTGCCTGAAAATGTAGAGCCGTGTTCCAGTAGCCATGTTTCTTGAAGATGATTGTATAATGATAAAGTTTTCGCAATTTGACTGTGTGGTTGTGAAAACCTTCTGTCTGATGCTCCTTTTATTTCCCTTATTGACAGACGAGTAAAACATATGGATTAAAAATAAATAAATAATAGGGTGAGGCAATGTTAAAATAAATTTAGTAGATTGAAAATAAACAAATAAGAAGATGGTCCTGTTAAAGTGCATATATTTTCTAGCTTGAATTTTTATTGTTCAGAGACTGTTCTGCATATTCATGATTTGAGGCTGTGTCCCACAGCTGAGATGGTTAGATAAGCGATGGCTGGGGAAGGGGTAACGGGGCATTCCTCTGTGGGACTGGTTTGTCATTTTGGTTGTCCTGTTCTGTCTCTGCAGCTGGAGGAGCGGCTCGAGTTGCCCTTCCCTCACCGCTGCGTTGTTCTCCGCTCAGTGGATGCTGGTTTTCTGGCTGTGCTCACAAACAGGCCTCACATTTTGGAAGATAAATATGAATAGCAGAAGCAATGATCTGGTGGCCTACAGTACGATGTTCAGCTTTATTCATTTGAAAAGCGATTCACCCTATGCGGTGGTTTGGAACTGAGTGTTCCAGTTCCTAACCACCAAACCATGTTACCCAGAAAACCATGTTCTCGGAGTTGGTCCATCCCTGCAGGGTGAGTAGGTTTTCATGCGGGGCTTCAGTGAAGGTCCGGCCCAGGGTGGGTCTGACTCTTCTTACGGAAACCTTTAGAAATGGGATGCATGCAGGGGGAGAAAACGCCACGGAGGAAGAACTGAAGTCAGCGAAGCCCAGGAGAGAGGTGAGAGGCCAGCCGCCGCGGTTCCCTGGCAGAGAAGTCCAGGCCGCGGGCAGCTGCCCTTCAGGAAAAAAGCATCAGCTTGAGGTTGCCTTGATTTAGACATTTTTGTGGGCTCAAAACTGTAAACCTTGTCAGCTAATAAGTTCCCATTATTAAACACCAGCCCATTTCATGGTATATTGCTTTAGCAGCCTCGCAAACTAGCGCACCCTTCAATTTTCTGTTCACACAGAATTAGCTAGACCTGAATCACAGCCTAGTCCCTTTCTCCATCTTGTATGCCAAACCTTACTTCCCGATTTCCAGAAAAAAGGGCTTGATTGGTAAGTGGTCATGCTGCACAAACATGCAAAGAATACCCCCGTGCAAATTGCTAACTGTTTTCCTTAACACAAGGCAATCCCCAGGCTAATTGATATTCTGGTTAATTTTTATGAATTTAAAATACATGGACACTATTAGTTTAGAATTTTCTTCCAGAAAAGAAGACTAAATTGTGTTACTAGAAAAAGATGAAGTATTTGCATGTATACAGACACACACACACACATAAACACAAGGAGAGAAAAAATATATATATAGTAGATATATATGTACATATTTACTACCTTCAATAAAAGGAGCAAATAACACTCCAGTAGTAATTGTATCCAATTGTGATTTCTGAAAGTTATTTTCCATTAAAAGGAACTTGTCTCCTTAGAGAAATGCAAGATTCCAGGTCTGATGAAGGAGAAGTGCAAGTACAAGGTGAGCTTGGAATGTCTCATTTCAGAAAGTGACAAAGTCCCCACAGATGAATGGCATCACATCAAAAAGACCAGGGGCCTGGGGTGCTTCCCATTGGCCAAATTTGAGACAATTTCAGCATCAAGAGGAAAAATGATGGTAATGGATTATTACATGCTTCAGTTTAAAAAGTAAAAGATCCTTAGTTTAAGGTGATAAGAGAAGAGTGGTTGAAGAGAAAGGAAGTTTTTCTTTACAGAAGAATGACAATGATAGAATGTAGAAGAAATGATGGGTTAGAAAACCACTGTTTGTAACACACAATCTAACGGATTCAGAAAAATCCAGAATGCGGTACAATCTCCCAGAACAACTGGACTCTTCAGAGAGTTCTATGTTATGAAAAAGAACAAGGGAGGTAGAAAACTGTTTTGGATGCAGGCAGAATAATTAGACAGAAAAGCCAAACGTAATGCAAATGTAATGCATGAAGCTTGATTGATATTGAAGTAAGAGAGGAGTGATAATGGATTTTTTTTAGGTAACCAGTGAAATTTGAGTATGGGCTACATACTCAAATTTTGTTGTTAAATTAATGTTGATTTTCTTAGGTGAACTAATAACGCTGTGGTTGGTTAATAGAATGTCCTTGTTCTTGGTAGATGCATACTAAAGTATTGGGAGATAATATGTCCCAATGTCTGCCATCTACAATGATTGGGCAAAAGACAAGTGTGCATGTGTGTGAGTGAGTGTATGTAAATATGTGTGTACATGTGGCAAGATAGCAACACATTGCATCTAATGAAGAGTACATTTTTTTCCATTCTTTCAACTTTTCTGTGGATTTGATGATTTTTTTAAAATGTATTTCAAAATGTATTTAAAGAATTATACTGCAAGTCAGTAATAGAACCTGGGTTTGAAATCAGGTCTTAGTGCAGTGAGAACCTGTGCTGTATCCTGTAAACTTCATGGTATCTATCTGCAGATTCAGTTCACACACAAATAACAAACGAGTGATTACTGAAATCTCTAAATACAAACCATGAGAAATGCGTGCACTAAAACTTAATGGTTAGGACATTAGCATTTCATGCTGCCAGAGGACATATTTCTTAATTTGATATTGAACAGATGCTTTAAAAAGAAGCACTCATGGCCCTGTGGGTATGACTGGTGTGCCTACACCATGCCACTGCTGCGACCCTGTCTTTCTTCTTAAATGCCGTCAGAGAGCATCCATTTGCTTACTTCTTCTAAGCACTTAGAGACTTATTTATTTATTGGTTGATGGACGGGGATCAAATAAAAGCTAATTATACTCATATCCATGTTTAAGAACTTATATCATACCTATCAGTGCCAAAAGCCAAATATCCTCAGACTCACTTATAAACAAAATTTATAGCTGGAATGTGGCATAAGATAGGAAAACGTGCCCCTGAAGAGTCTTCAATCTTGTGGCTAGCCATGGCTTCGGAGAAACCATGCAAACGCAGTCCCTAATTTAAAACCTGGAAAAGGGTTAGGGCTGTCAGATAGAATACACAGGATGCCTAGTTAAATTTGAATTTCAAATAATCTTTTTAACTCTTTTATTGCATGGGATATACTCATACTAAAAAAAAATATGTATTGCTCATCTGAAATATTAATTTAAGTGAGAGTCCATCCTATATTTTTGTATGCTAAATCAGGAACTTGATCGGCCCACCCACCATTAATGTCTGGGTTAGGAGCTGGGGCTGAGAGAGAAGGGGCAGGATTGTGGGCTGGTTAGCACAAGCGCTGAATAACGAAATCCTAAAACTGATTTGGGAGATCATCCTTTTGTTGCCTGCTTCCTTTATTTGATTAGACGAAAGGCCTAAGAAATATCAGAAATGACTAATGAAGTAATAGCTACCTTATTACTCAAGCTGTAGCCCCACAAAATAAAGAGAAGAGGTTAATAACTCAGGATTCTAATTTTTCATTTTCAAAATATAGATAGGTAAAATTTGTGATTTGATTACAAAGACAGGTATTCCTTTGAATACAAACATGTAAAGGTCTTTCTATCCCTCAATAAATGTGTATCTTGCCATTTTATCTATGTAAAAATATATACTGGTATTCCTGATTTTAGTTGGAAAGCACCCAAAGTTTTGCTGTTAGTTCCATTTACTTTTGCCCTGTGATGTAGTTTCTAACGTATGACGAAAGCTCCCTTCTATTTCTAATTCACCATGAGATTTTTTCATTTGTTTGTTAATTAGAAATAGCCTTTACATTTTCTCAAGTGCCTTTTCAGCATCTATTAACATGGAGATACAGCTTTTCTCCTTTATTCTAATTTTGTAATAAATTTAATTAA
>PVIY010012932.1:0-42219 GCA_004026745.1 Myrmecophaga tridactyla
ATCCATTCAAAGCCACCATCATCTCTTTCCCTAATGAATTAGCAGCCTCTTCCTTGTATCCACCTTCACCAGCCTTCCTTTCCCTCTTTCTCTTAAGTGTTAGACAACTGGGGCACAGTAAATATTAACTAAATGTTGCCTATATGATATTTGATCTTAAAGTTTAGAAGTGTTTGAGATGTTCTCATTTTTGTAGATATCTGAATATCAAAATATAAAACTTTATTTGATAATAATTTTTTGGTGGTTATAATTTTGACCATTATTATATTATTATGATATTATTTGAATATTATTATGATATTCTCTGGAATGTTTTATTGTAATCTCTACATTGGGTACTAAATGTTTGTACCTATTATTAGGATATTTTCTTAAATCAATCATGTAAACTAATTGTAGTTATAAAATCCTACATGGTTTTGGTATTGCTATTGTATCTAATCAAAGTATTTTTTCATGCCACTTCTGATTTCTATATTAAAACTTATATGATTCTAATGGCGACCAATCAGTATGTATTAACAATTTTCTTTCTTATAAAAGTGTTGATGAGGTGAAGAAATAATTATTTAAAGAACTATATTATGAAAATTTCCTTCATTTAAATTAATATTGAGAAAATCTTTTGAGGTTTTGTTTCCTTGAAGTCAGTGTACCAGAACTGGATGGCTTTTATAAAGGGGAACTTAATAAGTTATAAGTTTATAGTTCTAAGCCTGCAGAAATGTCCAAACTAAGGCATCCAGGGAAAGATAGCTTAATTCAAGGAAGACTGATGGGTCAGGAACAGCTCTGCCAGCTGGGTAGTCATGTGGCTGACATCTGTGCCTTGTCCCTTGCTTCTGGGCTCCATTACTTTCAGCCTCTATTCCTGTGGGGGTTCCTCACTTTACTTCTCCAGGGCTGACTTTCATCTCTTGGCTTCCTTGGCTCTCTCCAGGTTCTGGCTTGCTTAATATCTCATGGCAGTGTCTGTTGGACTCCAAGCATCTCCAGACATTCATGTCTCTGTTTTCCATGTGTCCACATCTGTGTCAGCTCTGCTGTGAAGTTTCTTTCAGCTTTGAGGCTTCTCTTGTTTCCCTAGGCTTTGTTATTTCTGACTCTCTCCAAAATGTTTCCTCTTTTAAGGATTCCAGTAAACTAATCAAAGCTCACCTGGTATGAGTGGAGTCACATCTCCATCTCATCAAAAGTTAACACCCACAATTGGGCGGATCACATCTCCAAGAAGATAATCTAATCAAAAGATTCCAACCTACGTATTGAATTAGGATTGAAAGAAACAGTTGCTCCCATAAGATTGGATCAGGATTAAAACATGGCTTTTCTTGAGAACATAATATTCTCGAACTGGCGTAGGCAGAATAAAGGAAAGTGGGTAAGGTGATTCAGTTGATTTGGATGAAGATTTTGATTCAATTGGGCTGCAACACAGAATTAACAGCACACTGTAATCAAATAGCACACATAGGTTATTAAAAAACCCTGTAGTCAACTAAATCAATTGTTATTTTTCTTCCTCAGTCACTTCTTTAACAGTGTATGAACACACAGCAGGAGAAACATAAGGACAATTATGCTGAAAGAATTTTTCTTTCATCTAGTGAACAAATATTTATTTAGCTTATCAACTTATTAGGTACCCAAAGGAACAGTTTTAGAGCATTTTAATCACTTGTTCTCATGATCTAAATACATGTGTTTTACTTTGATGAAATATTTTTGGTGAAATTTGTGAACTTTGTATCTCTTAACTTTTTTTTTTGTTTACATGGCCAGGCACCAGGAATTGAACCCAGGTCTCTGGCATGGCTGGTGAGAACTCTGCCACTGAGTCACCATTGCCCGCCCTATTTCTCCTAACTTTTTAAAAGATAGATTAGGTTCTCATTGGTTATGATCCTCTTTGATCTTAGGTGGTGAGACTATTTAGTTTCTCCCTTCTCTTGGTGTTTTTTTATTATTATTTTTTTTTCTATTGAACAAAAATGTATTGCATGCCATGGAAAGTGGGAACACTGGAGAACAAATAAGACAGAAAAGGGATAACTATACTTAATTATAACTGGAATATCCTTTTAACAGTAAATATAAAATAGTCTATAATAGGGAGGCAGGGAAAGTACTGTAAGAATTTCATTATAGAGAGGGATATCAGAGGTAGCCCTGAGTCCAAGTAGGGGTCAACTGGGCAAAAGCCTGTGGTGTTTAGGGAGACAGGGCTTACCTGAAAGCCTTGCAGCAGAGACAGAAACAGAATATCTTGCCTTTACAAGTATTAATTTTTGGCTTTGTCCATACTTTCAATTTTATGTTTGTTTTATATTTGTTTTGTGATTTACAGATTTTCTCTTTTATGATTCCCTTTGTTCTTTTTTGGGTTTATTCTATTTTGACTAATTTTAAAAAACTAATGCTTATTAATTCTAACATTTCTTTTTAAATGTAGCATTTAAGGTTATTGATTACTGCATTAGCTGCATCATGGCAGTTTTGATTTTTTAAAAAATCCCTCAATTATAAATATTTTCTAATGTTCAATATGAATGGATCCTAGAGTTATTTTTAAGGTATTTCTGAATTTCCAAGCATGGGGGGTTTCTAGTTATTACAAGAAAGTTATTTTTTCCTAACTTAATTGGTTTTTTTGGCAAGAAAGTATTTTAATACCAATTCTTTGTTATTTGATGAAATTTTTCTATAGCATAGTGCTGTCTGTGGATTAGCAGATTGACATTACCTGGGAGCTTGTTAGAAATTCAGAATCTCAGGCTTCACTCCAGACCTACCATTCTGTAATCTGTATTTTAACAGGATCCATAGGTGATGCTTATGCTCATTAAAATTTGAGAAGCACTGCTTTACTGGACATATTTAGACTACTATATTTTTCATCTACAGAATATACATATATCTCAAATAAACATTAAATTACATAAATATTATAGATACTTGCTGTGATGGTGGATTTATAAATTTCATGTTGAATTCTGTAACTTTGTTTTTTGTCTAATTTGAGATTGTTATTAGGTACATTCATATGTGGAGTTGTATCTTTTCAGTGTATTGAACTTTTAGCATTTTTTTTTTTCGCATGGGCAGGCACCAGGAATTGAGCCCGGGTCTCTGGCATGGCAGGCAAGAAGTTTGCCTGCTGAGCCACCATGGCCTGCCCTAACTGCTAGCATTTTTATCTCAAAATCCATTTTGTCTGATAATAAATACAGCAGCTTTATTTTTGTTAGAATTAAACTATTTATTTTTCTGTTTTTATGCTTTTCCCCCTCTTTGTATTCTTATAATTTTTGGTATACATTTGGAAAGACCATAAAGCTAGATTTTGTTTGCTTTTTCAGTATGACATTCTTGGTTTTTTTTTTTTCTTTTTCATGGGCAGGCTCTGGGAATTGAACCCGGGTCTCCTGCATGGTAGGCAAGAATTCTGCCACTGAGCCACTGTGGCACCACCCATTCTTTGTTTTTGAATTGAAATATTTAGTTCATTTATATTTTATTGTAACTACAGATACACACACACATATTTTTTTCTACCATCTTTGTTTTGGCTTTCTATTTATACTGCCATTTTGTGGTTATTCTTTCTCTATTTTTATATTTCTTTTGAATTTACATTCTCATTTTCTTTTTCTTCTGCTCTGTTAGTTTAGAAGATATGTAATCTGGTTCTCTTCCTTTGTTGGCTTCCCTAGAAATTTTAACTAACATTCTTAACTTACTTAAATCTAAAGCCAATTAGATTCTTTATACTACTTTACTTTTTTCTTTTTTTTGTATACTGTGTGGCAGGTCACATTTCATTATTTTTCTATGTCTTTATACTACTTAATCTCTTCTCTGATTATTATATGCTATCTAGTATTATAAATCTTTTTCTTTTTAACTCCACAGGACTTAGTTATTACTGTATTAATGCTTTGTTTAGAGAAAATGTATTTGAGTTTACCTGCATGTTTTCCATTTTTTTCTTTATTTCTTCTTGCAACTCAAATTTTCCATTTGGAATCATTTTCCTTTTCTTTGAAGTGCATCTTTGGGAACTTTACTTAGAGAGAGCCTTGGAGAGGCTTGTCCTTTTTCTTGATTGTTTCATCTAATTTCCGGATTGATAGCCATTTTTTTCTTTGCACAGTGAGGCTATCACTCTACAGTTTTCTGATTTCCATCATTGTTGAGAACTTATTTTATTAGAATTTACTTCTTTCAACGTAATTGGCCTTTACTTTCTGGCTCCCTTTAAGGTTTACTCTTAGTAACTGGAGTTTCACTGTGATATACTAGGTATGAATATCTTTTTATTTTCCTTGATTAGAATTTCCTGGACTTCTGGAAAGTCTGTCACTTCTAGAAAATTCCTGGCCATCATTTTTTCTGGTATTCATTTTCCTCCATTCTCTTCTGAAACTCTAATTAAATAAATTCCAAGTTTTAAAACTCTGTTTATAATGCTAATCTCTTTTTTTTCACATTCTGCTTGTTTTAGTTTTTTTAAATGCTACTAGAATGCAAAATACTGGAAATGCAATGGCTTTTAAATAAAATAAAATGAGTTATTTTATAGTTTTAGCTCTTCTCTTGAAAGTCATTTAGTTAAGAAGCTATAACATAGTGGTTCTTTCCTGCTTCTTTGATCCTTCCAATTGGTTTCTTCACTTGATTACTTGCTTCTCCTCTTTAAAAATTATTCTCTAGGGTTCTGTCCTTGATCCTTTTATTCTTTCATTCTGAATGCATTCTAATTTCATGATTTTAGTTGTAGATATAGAAATTTGTGCCTTTCCTTAGAACTTCAGACTTAATGTTTTCAATTGCCCACTGGCTCTTTCTACCTGTACGGTGTGGATCACATATCATTCTTTTTCCATGTGACTGTCCTGTTATTGCAGCACCATTTGTTGAATTTTTTTTTGACAGTGAATGGGCTGGCAATCAAACCCAGATCTCCCACATGGCAGGCCAGAATTCTACTGCTGAACTATCCTTGTACCCCGTTTGCCTCCTCTTTTGCTTCTTGCTTCAGCTCTTTAAATGATTTTGTAAGTAGTAGCTTCCCAATAGTAGATCTCTTTCTGCTTGAAATTCCTGGAATGGCTTCTTTTCTGTATTAAACTCTTCTTGCTACAAGTGTAATATAAATAATTGGTGAATTAATAGAGTATTATATGAAGAAATATTAGCAATTTCATTTTTCTTTTTATACATCATTCTCATAATGCTGGAGAGATGACAAAATGGAGATAGACTTTCATTCTTACTTTGTAATTTCTCTATCACTCTCTGTGTACACACACATGCACACACATGAATACTATGCAGTCATACAAATTAGCCTGTGGAGTTAGGCGTGAAATAAAAGATGATAAAGTTGTATCTCCCTTTTAGGGCCTTTTTTAATCTACATCCCTTATTAGGATTGTTAGGAAATATAAAAAGAGGTAATGCAAATAAATGTTTTGATAAAGGTAAACCGTCAAACATACTATAATTTAAAAACAAAATTTGCTTCAAAAAGTACTCTAATATGAGCAGATTGTCTCCTTTAAAAAAATCAGCATATAGAGCAGAACAGAAAGTATACAACTCTTTTCCTAGGATTTGATCACTTCTAGAAAAAAATCATGATCATCTTATGAGAATACTGGCAGATTTTAGTAAACTCTTTGATAATCTTGTAAAATTGAAGGAAGTATAAGAGAGCAGAATTTTAGAGAGGTCATAAAACATTCTTTTTCTTGTGTCTTATATGTATATACAAAAATTTTAAATTTTTCTTGTAGAGTATCGTTTCTTCTTTTTCTTCAACACTTTATTGTAGATCTTAATTCTTATTTATAAAGTTTGTTTTTAATTAGAGAAATTGTAGGTTTACAGAAAAATCATGTAAAAAATAGTGTTCCTATTACTGAACACTTTGCTTTATTGGGTAGCTTTGTTCCAGCTGATGAAAGAATATTGTAGTATTAGCTATAGTCCATAGTTTACATTAGGGTGTGTTTTTTTTTCTAGCATATTACCCTGTTATTAACACCTTGCATTAGTGTGATACATTTGTTATAATTCATGAAAGAGCATTTTTATAATTTATAGTATTAACTATAGTCCATTGTTTATAATAGTACTCACTGTGTTGAACAGTCCTATGTTTTATCTTTTAATTTTTATTCTACTAACATATATAAGACCTAAAATATACCCTTTAACCACATTGACATATACAATTCAGTGCCGCTATTTATATTCACATTGTTGTGCTACCACTACCACTGTTCATTTCCAATCTTTACAGTGACCCAAATCATAATTCTTTACAAATTAAGCATTAACTCTTCATTCCCTGCCCCCAACCTAGTCTCTAGTAACCTATATTCTAGATTCTAACTTGATAAATTTGCTTTTTCTAATTATTACTTATCAGTGAGATCAGGGTTTATCCATTTGTCACATGAACCAGAACTTCATTCCTTTTTATGGCTGAATTATGTTCCATTGTATATGTATATACCATAATTTGTCCATTTATCGGTTGAGGGACACTTGGGTTGCTTCTGTCTTATGGTAGGTATGAATAATGCTTCTATGAACATTGGTGTGCAAATATCTGTTCAAGTCCCTGCTTTCAATTCTTTTTCTTTCACCCTGCAGAACTTCCTTTAATAATTGTTATAGGGCAGGTCCTTTGTTGACAAACTCTGTTCTGTTTATCTTTGAATATTTTAAATTTTCCCTCAGTATTGATGGACAGTTTTGCCAGATAAAGAGTTCTTGGCTGATAGTTTTTCTGTTACTACCTAAATATATTTTACCTCTCCCTTCTCAATTTCTGATGAGAATTGGACACGTAATATTGTTAAGAATCCTTTGTATGTGACAAATCACTTTTCCTGCTTTCAGGATTCTCTCCTTATCTTTGGCCTTTGACATTCTGATTAATATCTGTCTCAGAGTAGGTCTGTTAGGATCTAATCTGTTTGGAGAGTGTTGTATTTCTTGCATATGTATATATGTGTATATATATATATATATGTCAAGAGTTGGGAAATTTTCGGCCATTATATCCTCAAATATTCATTTATTCCATTTTCCTTTCCCCTTCTGGGATACCCATGATGAGTGTGTGTACACTTCATTCTGTCACTTAAACCTTGAGATTTTGCTTAAATTTTTCTAATCTTTTTTCTGTTTTTTTGATTATATGATTTTGATTGTTGTGTCTTCTATTTGCTGATTCTTTCTTCTAAGTATGCCTTTAGCATATTTTTTTCAGTAATTTTTTCTTGAGATTTAATAATCTAAAGTGTACAATCAGTGGTTCACAGTATCATCATAAAACTGTGCATTCATCATTATAATCGATTTTGAACATTTTCATCACTGCAAAAGCAATAAAAACAAGAATAAAAAAGGTAAATAAGATCACCCACAATATCCCATAACCCCCATACCTCCCTATGTTTATTTATTTTTTGTCTTTTTTTTCTTACTTGTCTGTCCATACACTGGATAAAGGAAGTGTCAGTCATAAGGTTTTCCTGCTCACACGTTCATATCTTAAAAGCTCTCTATATATTCAATCATCTTGAAGAATTAAGGATATTGGATTACAGTTCACCAGTTTCAGGTATTTCCATCTAGCTGCTCTAAAACACACAAAAACCGAAAAGGAATATCTATATACTACATAAAAATAACCTCCAGAAAGACCTATTTGAAATTTCTCAGTCACTGAAACTTTATTTTGGTTAATTTCTCTTCCCCTTTTTGTCAAGAATGCTTTCACCTTCTACCATGCCATGTCCTGTGTTGCCAGGGAGATTTATACCCTTCGGAGTCCTGCTCCACATACAGGAGAGGGCAGTGAGTTGGCTTAGAAAGAGAGGCCATATCTGAACAACAAGAGAGGTTTTCTGTCTGTAATGTGTAGTGGATTAACATAGGTGAAATATTGCGTTTATGTACTTGAGGTTGGTATAAAACCCTTCTGTGAGATCATAAGTGGCTGCATTTTACCAGCCCTTTATGTTATTGAATAATAGATATTACAGAATTATTTTTTTATCATCTATATGGTGAAGAATAGGAATTTGAATTCCTGAAGTATATATAAGTATGTAAATGTTTTATAATATTTTTCCTTTTTATAACTATCTTTCTGTTAAAGATAATTGGCAATCAGTGGTTGAAGAATAACAACATTTAAGATATCTTACACAATATGGCTTTCTATTTAAGTTGGGAAATTTGTACTGTCCATTTTTCCATCTTTATTTCTTTCATTTTTTCATTATTCACTTTGTTCTAGAAAGTATTTAAACCATTGATGTGTTTGTTGGTCTTAGTCTGTTTGGCCTAAATAAACCTGTAGGTTTCTAGCACTTAAGTAATTTTTAGGAAGATTTGAGTATCATATATTGTGCTGATATGGGTTGTACCAGAGAAGGAGAACCAGTAGTAGATTTATATAAAGAGATTTATTGCAAGGATTTGGGGAATTAGCTTACACAATTGTGTGGGCAGGCTAGAATAGTCTGAAATCTTAGTTGTTGGCAATTCCATCTATCCATTCAGTTATTCAAAAACATTGGAGTCACCCTTTGATTCTCCTTTTTCTCTCACATGGTATATTCAATCCTCAGGGAGTCTTGTTATTTGTGCTGGTTTGAAAATATTATGTACCCCAGAAAAGCCATGTTTTAGTCCTGATGCAATCTTGTAGGGGCAGCTGTTTTTTTAATCCTGATTCAATCCTGTAACAATGAAACTTTTGATTAAATTTTCTCCACAGATCTTTGCACAGCAGCAGTATCATAGCCAATGAGGTCTGTCTGAGATGTGATTAGTACTCATTAAAAATTTTTCCCAGTACCCCACTGTAACTTGAAATATAGTTGGCATTGGTGATTTTTGACAGTCTCTATAGAGACTAAGAAAAAAATATTTTAAAAACATTAAAAAAATAAAAAATTTTCTCCACAGAGATGTGACAACCCCATTGTGGGTACGATCTTTTCATTAGATGGAGATGTGACTCCACCCATTCCAGGTGGGTCTTGATAAGTTCACTGAGGAAACATTTTGGAGAGAGCTCAGAGCTGAGCAGATGCAGATATTTGGAGAACAGCGCTGAAGAGCCAATAGAGCTGATGTAGACATTTGGAAATCAAAGCAGTCATAGCCTAGGTGCTAAGCAAGGACTCACAGAAATAGAACCTGAAAAGAAGAAATCTCCAGCCCTGGCAAATGGTAATTTAAGAGATGTAACCCAGAGTTTTGACCCAGAGCAGCTAAGTGAATGCCCACATATGCTTAGAGAGGAAACCACTGGCATCAGAAGCTGGAAGCAATGTAACCAGGAACAAGGACAAGCAGATAGATGCCAGCCATGTGCCTTCCCAGCTGACAGAAGTGGTCCAGACCCACTGACCTTTTTTTGAATTAAGGTCTTTTTTTTTTTCCCAGGATGCCTTAGCTTGGACATTATCTTGGTGCTTGGAACTGTAAACTTTTAACTTATTAAATTCCCTTTTAAAAAATTGTTCCATTTATGGCATATTGCATCCATCAGCTTAACAAACTAATACACTGTCCTTTCAAAATTTATATAATATTTTGCTACTTCTCACAACATCCACTGTTACCATCCTGGTATGAGTTATCTTAATCTTTTGACTGGATTGTTAAAATGCTTCCTAAATCTCATTTCTTCTATCCTTTTACCATGGTAATTTGTTTTCAATACAGTCACCATAAGGAAACTTAATACATATGTTATCTCTGCTCACAATCCTAAATTGGCTCATGGACTTTTCCTTTTCCTTTTTTTTTCTATGTGTAGCAGTAAATTGGTTTCCAAGACAGGCATTTCTCCCACATTTTTAGGGTATCTTCCTTATTTTATTTTCTAGTATGTTTATATAGGATCATTTATTTATTTATTTTTCTTTTCGCATTTTCTCTATTGCTTTTCTAGACTGATGTTCAGCCAATTGTAGTCATGATAAAATCCTGTTATTCTGGCTTTCAGTCTGTAGTGGCTATCTTCCCCTTGGTCTGTCTTCTCCTATCTATATTAGGGATTTAGTGTGGGACTGTCAGGTTCCCTCTACAGGCATGATATTCTTTTTCAGAAATCAGTATTTCACATGTCTGGGTCTTTACTTCTTATATCTGATTTCTTCTGTGTATATGTAACAGAAATTCGTAGAAATGTTACATATTCAGATCTGTACTTTTCCTAATTTTAAGCCTACAGGCTTCCCAGTATTTTTTTTTACTAAGTAAGTCTTTTCCACTGCACTGTTAGGAGTTTTGTAAGGCACATTCTTCTTATCATGTGTGAAATATCAATAAACTTTATTTTCTTCAGAAAAATTTAGTGCATGTTATTTAACAAAGCTTAAAAGAAAGAAGCCAAATATGAACTTTCTTCCAAGTAGCTTAACCATGTTCTAGAACAAAGTTTTACAATATTTATAAAAATAAGAAAAAATTTAGTACCCAAAAGAAGATTTTCACAATGCCTAAAATCCAATAAAAAATTATCAGACATGCAAACAAGCAGAAAATATAACCCATAATAAGGAGAAAAATTAAAGTTGACCAGAAATAACACTGATAATAGAATTAATAGCCAAGAACATTAAAATGGCTGTTATAACCATATTTCATATGTTCAGGAAGCTAGAGGAAAGATATATGAGAGCGATGGAAAAGATCCAAATTAGACTTGTAGAGAGGAAGAATACAATATATGTGAAACAAAATGGAACTAATGCCAGATTAGATACTGCAGAAGAAAAGATAGTTTCTATTGGTAAGTCTTCAAGTTTAGCTAACTAAAATGAAACCCAGAAAGAAAAGGACTGAAAAATGAGCAGAGCATCAGTGAGCTGTGGAATGAATTCACCTGGACTAAAATATGTGCACTTGGAGTCCCTGAAACAGAATAGGGGGGCCAGAAAAAGATATTTGAATAACTAATGGCCCCAAATTTTCCAAATGTGATAAAAATTAGAAAAAATTATCCAGGAAGTTCAGTGAATCCCCCAAACAAGAAACATACCATAGGAAAAAACATCAGAGAAAATAATAAAATTGCTTCAATCAAAAAGGCATGTTATGAACAGAGGCACAAAGGAAAGGATAACAGCAGATTTCTTAATGGAAAAAATGGAACTTAGAAGATAATGGAATGATTGTTTAAAGAACTGTCAATGCAGAAAGTTTTACCCAGAGAAATAAGCTTTCAAAAGCAAAAATAAAATACACTTTCCCAGATAAACAGAAACTGAAAGAATTCATCACCAGCATATCCACACTTTAAGAAATGTTAAAGGAAGTCTTTCAGGTAGAAGGAAAATGACAACAGATGGAAATCTGGATCTACACAAAGCAATGAAGAATATTGGAAATGGTATCTATGCAGATAAATATAAAGACTTAAAATAGTTTGGATTCTCTTTAAAATATAATTGATTATTTAAAGCAAAAATAATGAAAATGTATATTAAAAAATATAGTGCTGTTTTAAAGCTAATAATTATTTTTTATTTGTGTTTTTAACATTTTTATTGTGCTATATAGCATATAGCAGAAAACTGATAAATTTCAAAGTACAGTTTACTGGGCAGTTATAGAGCAAATTTCAAAGTGTGGTATGGGTTACAGTTCCACAATTTCAGGTATTTCCTTCTAGCTGTTCTTACACACTAGAGACTAACAAGAAATATCAGTATAGTGATTTAGTAGTCACAATCATTTGTTAAATCCTATCTTCTATGTTATAACTCCTCCCTCTCATTTAATCCTCCTCCCAATCTTCAGTGATAGGGAATCTTCCGGGATATTTAGGCAGTGACATTCTAACTTCATGTTGAAGAAAAGTTTCAACATTATAGGGGTGGGGGGATACAATTAGTTCATGCTGTTGGAGAGACTGGTGTGCTCTGGGTTTCAGGGCTTATGTGGCATATGAACAATTTGGAAATTTTAAGTTTCTGAAAAATGAGCTGAGTGAGTGAAACTCAGTTAGAGCCCTGGGTATTCTTTAGGGTTTTCAGGAATACTGTTGGTTGGGGGTTGGCATACCATGGCAATTAGCGTTATCTACCTGAAGCTTTAAGAGTAACCTCTAGAATAGCCTTTCAACACTCTGAAATCTCTTAGCCACTGATACCTTATTTTGTTGCATTTCTTTTCCCTGTTTTGCTCAAATAGGCATTGTCGATCCCACACTGCCAGGGCCAGGCTAGTTCTTGGGTCATGCCCCACATTGCAAAGGAGATTTATAACCCTGGTAGTCATATCCCGTGGCGGGAGGATAATGTTTTACTTGCAGAGTTGGGCTTAGAGAGAGAGAAGCCACATCTGTGCAATGAAAGAGGCTCTCTGGAAATGACTTAGGTAGGCTTAGCTTCCCCATTACAGATATAAGTTTTATAAGAGCAAGCCTCATAACCAAGGGATTGGGGTTTTCATGGAGGCTGCCAAGGTGGGTACTGAGCAGCCTGGCAAGACATGGAGGCCTGGCCAGTGTGTAGCTACTGTGCAAGGAGCCTGAGGCTCGTACCTTCCACTCAGGCACAGACGTACCTCACACTGAGGTACAGACTCGATTGGGCCATGGACAGGTAGTGGTCCCTGCCCCAAGACCTCCTCTTGGCCAAGTAACAGGCTCTCGATGAGGTTTGGGGCTCAGTAGGAATGGAGGCAAGGCTGGGCCCAGGCAGTGGGCCGAGTAGGAGATCAACAAACCTGGTCATCTGCCCAGGTGGATATAGTGGCGATGAATGCCTTAGAGGAAGAGACCCTCTTTCTGTACATCTCCCTCTGATGCACAATTTGATGCTGTGGTTGGATATTTAGAGGACATTATCATGGATGATGAGTTTCAGTTATTACAGAGAAATTTCATGGACAAGTATTACTAGGAGTTTGAGGACATGGAAGAGAATAAACTCATCTACATGCCAATTTTTAATGTATATATTTCTTTAATAGAAAAGTATATTGAGGAACAGCTACTGGAGAGGATTCTTGGATTTAACATGGTGGCTTTCACAACAACATTACAGCACCATAAAGATGAAGGGGCTGGTGACATATTTGACATGCTGCTCACGTTTATAGATTTCCTGGCTTTTAAAGACATGTTTCTGGTCAATAGAGCAGAAAAGGAAGGCTGAGGATTGGATTTAAGCAGCAGTTTAGTGGTACCTTCATTGTGCAAATCATCTGCACCACTAGCTCCTACCTCCGGATGGTGGGATGGGTCTGAACATCACTGGCACGGTGGGCTAGGTGAGGCTTCAGCTAATGCCAATAGGCCAATGCATCTTGTATAGACTGACTGTGCTGTGGCTCTTCATTAATGTTAAGTATTGATGGGTTAAAAAGAAAATTCCCTGACCCTCCCAGGACATGCTTCTCCTGAACCACCTTCTTGTATTCAGTAACTGTAGTACTCCTCCTAGAGTAGATACCACTCAGGTACTTCTGGGGGATCCTTCCCCCAGCATAAATGGCTTGTCAACAGTGTGGAGTAACTCACCATCACCAACCCCCTCTGCCCCCAGTACCAGAGTAGATGTTGCATGAATTTTCTGTGCCTGCTCAGCTCTTTCACTTGGATAAGAGTTTCACTTCTTCAGCCCTAGTGGTCCAGCCATGTGAATTTTTTATTTGGGAGTGTTTTATCCAGGTTGTCAATGTTTGTCTTGAGATTTCTGGAGTCTCTGTTTTTTTAAGTTTTTTTTTTCTTGAAAAGTAATATATATACAAAAAAGCAATAAATTTCAAAGTACATCGCAACAATAAGTTGTAGAAAAGATTTCAGAGTTTGGTATGAGTTACAGTTCCACAATTTTAGGTTTTTACTTCTAGCTGCTCTAAGATACTGGAGACTAAAAGAAATATCAATATGATTCAGCAATCATACTCATTTGTTAACTCAACCTTCTCTGTATAACTCCACTATCACCGTTGATCTTTCTCTTACTCTTTAGGGTATTTGGGCTATACTAATTCTAACTTTTTCATGTCAGAAGGGGCTGTCAATAATATGGGATAGGGGGATGGAACTAGGTGATATTCTGGAGGGGTTTCAGGAGTTACCTGGTCCAGGGACTCATCTGGAAGTTGAAGGTTTCTGGAAAGTTACCCTAGTGCATGGAACATTTGTAGAATCTTATATAACATCCTAGGTATTCTTTAGGATTAGCTGGAATGGTTTTAGCTGGGGTTTGACAAATTATGTTAGGTAGCAGTGTCTAACTGAACCTTGTGTAAGAGAGACCTCCAGAATAGCCTTGTGACTTTATTTGAACTCTCTCAGCCACTGATGCCTTATTTGTTACACTTCTTTCCCCCTTTTGGTCAGGTTGGAATTGTTGATCCCATGGTACCAGGGCCAGGTTCATCCCTGGGACTCATCTTCCAGGCCGCCAGGGAAACTTTTCCCCTGGAGGTCATATCCCATGTAGGGGGAAGATCAATGATATCACTTGGAGAGTTGGGCTTAGAGGGAGAGAGGCCACATGTGAGCAACAAAAGAGGTACTCTGGAGGTCATTCTGAGGCATACCTATAGGTAGTCTAAGCTTCTCTGTTATGTACATAGGCTTCACAAGAGCAAGTCTCCAGATCAAGAGCTTGGTTTATTATTGATTTGGGTGTCCCTATGTTTGACACAGTATCAAGGTAAAGTTTAATAGTTCCATATTTTTTCTCCCAATCCATCAAAGGACTTTGCCAGTACTTTTTGATTATCTGCTTACTGTATTCTAGAATGTATCCAGGCATTACGTTAAGCTATACAGGATTAAAGTCCCTCATTCTTATTCTGGGCTCCCTGTTTTTGGATTGCTTAAATGATCTATCCAGATAGATTGAGTTAGATTATGTGCTATAGAAAATTTAGGTTCTGGAGAAAATAAACCTTTTTTTCTTTGGTCTCAAAGAGTAGATGAGGTTCTGAACTACAGACAATGTCTTCCTTACCCCTGTACTCTGAATTGGAGCTTTTGTTTTTATAGCTAGTTTTGGGCATGGCAGTTAACTGAAGGAGGTACCCTTTACCTAAAGCTGTATGTGAAACTCAGTTTGTGTTTCCAATCTTTTTATTACTGTCTTCTGGTCCTGATGTGGTCCCACTGTGTTTCTAGAAGTCTCTTTGAAGCGTTATTTTAATTTTAATTTTTTCAGAGAGAGAAAGAGTTTATTACTAAACACTTAGTAGAACAGACAGCCTAACAGCCCAAAATCTGACTCTGCAAGTTTAGGGGGTTTGGGTTTTTAAGGATTTTAGCAAGGGGAGATGACGTCATTTCAGATAGTAAATTCAAAGCAGAAAAGGAGACAAGTGTTATGTTTATCATTTCAGTAGGAGAATGTAAGTTGAAAAGAGGGGGTGCAGAAGTATCACTTCAGTACTAAAGGTGTGAGCCAAAAGGAAGGGACACAAGTTATCTTTCAATAGCAGAGCCTAGGGGATATGATTTATAAATATAAGGGATTGAGGCTTGTTAATGGCTGACTTCATTAAAATTAGGGCCTTTATCTTATGAGAAAATGACCAGAATAAAGGGTTTAAAGCTCTTACAGTCACAAAGTCTTGTGATAAGGGCTTTTAACATCATTTCAGATATCTAGGCATCTTAATTATAGTTTAGGACTTTCAGATATTCCCTCTGTCTACTCCCAGTATCCCAGAAAGCAAAAAAGAACATGTATATAATGATTCAGTAGTCAAAATCATCCCTTAAATTCTGAGTTCTTGGTTACAATTCCTCCCTTTCGTTTGATAATTATCTCTCAATCTTGAGGAATATATGGACTAGGACTCTTCTGACTGTTTCAGGGCTGAAAATGAGCGTCGTTATTAAGGGGCGATGGGATGAACTGATGACACCATTTGTTTTTCTGGGAGAGTCCAGTATCTCTAGGTTTCAGAGCTTCTCTGGCATTAGAACAATCTGGAGGTTCTAAGTCTCTGAGAAACAAACTTAATGAGAAAAATTTTATAGAGCATGGGATGTTTTTCAGGGTTTCCAGGAACACTGTTGATTGGGGTTTGCCATCTTGTGGCGGTTTGCAACATCTGGCTGAAACTTGTGTAAGAGTAACCTCCAGAATGACCTCTTGACTCGATTTGAAATCTCTTAGCTATTGAAACTCTATTTCTTTTCCCCTTTTTGGTCATTTCATCCATGATGTCAGGGTCAGGCTCATTGTTGGAACTTACTTCTCACTGTGCCAGGGCCAGTTTTGTCCTATGATGCCAGCGCCAGTTATGTCCTGCGATGCCAGTGCCAGGCTTACACCCCTGGAAATTATGTCCCACATTGGGGGGAAGTTCAGAGTTTGACTTAGAGAGAGACCACATTTGACCAACAGCAGAGATTTTCTGGAGATGGCTCTTAGGCACTAATCCTAAGTAGGTTCAGTTTACTGTTACAGAAATAAGTTTCATAAGGGCAAGCCTCAAAATTGAGGCCTTGTTTTATTAGATTGGGAGCCTCTCTTGTTTAAGAAAATTTCAGGAATTCCTCAGGTAGAAAAGCTTAATGGTTCTATCTTTCCCAGTCTCTCAGGGGACTTTGTAAAACACTTTTTCATTTTCGGCCCACAATACTCTGAAATGCATCATTGCATAACATTAGCTTGTCCAGGTTCCATATCAAATAAAGCTGATTTAGGTTGTTTAACTAGACAAATTAAATTAAACAGCGCAAATTTTGGACAAAAACATTTTTCTTTTATCTCACACAAAAGTTAAAGCTTTAAAATTCAGACAATATTATTCTTTACCTCATATATTGATTTGGTTTTAATCAGATCAGTTTCATCACATCTTTAATTGGAGTTTGATCTCTTTCCGTTTTTTAACCGTTGCTGTGTGGACCTGTGCTAACTTTCAGAACTGGAAAACCAAATCTGCGTTTTAGGTGTCACACAGATACTTAAAGTTCCAGGGAACTACTGGGCTATGCAAAGAGTAAAGCACCTCAGGATTTAATGAAAACAGTTAACCCTTACAAACTGAGCTTAAATAAAGCTCCTTTTAGAAATAAAAGCATTAGACACTTGTTGAATATTAAATAGAAACCATAGCAGAGATTTTGTTCTGTTTTACTTTTACACATTTACCAGTGTTATGTTGTTTAACAGATAAAATATAACATATATATTTGTCCAGCCTTTCTTTTAAAGTTTTTCTTGTTACAGATGGAGCACTGACCTATAGTTGAGCACGTATACTTTTAGAGACGTATTAGCGCAAAGCAGTACACTGACAGTTTGGCTGTTTCTGTGTTCTGTAGCCTTTGTAGAATGACTGACACCATACCGTTGTTTAACATCATACAGATTAGTATCAGAATATAACAGTGACAGTGCGAACACTGTCAAATTTTTAGGAATTTATACAGTCTCTAAATATATGAATAATATTTTATCTATACAAATTTAACCGACAACGGTATAGAAAATCCCTTTTAACCACCGTAATACTTCCCACACATCCTTTGCAATAGGGTAAATTATTTTAGTACCTTACTTATACAAAGTGAAAGAACAAATTATTTGTAGCAATTTTTCCGTTAATAGTGAGAAGATTTGTCTTCTTAAATAAAGGATAATACCAACATAAACATTAACAAGGATATTATTCTGATATCCATGTTAGTTTTATCAGGGAGAAAACTAAACTTTAGTTTTGTATGAATACTCAGCTTAACACAAACGGTTTCAGTTTTTGAAATATATGATACACAAAGCTTTTGAACCTGCATACTTCCTTCCAGTAGCAGTATTCATGAAGGGGGAAAGGGACAGAGATGCTGAAGAATAGAAGAAGGAAGAAATTTATGCTTGGGTTTGGAACACAGCCAGGCATCTGTATACTTTATACTCAGAACACACAAATGATTACTTCATAATATACCTAAAATCTCTCAGCCAATTTAAAGCATAATTAATTAATTAATTAATTACATGGGTAGGCACCGGGAACTGAACCTGGGATTCCAGCATGGCAGGCGAGAATTCTTTCACTGAGCATTATTTTTTGAAAACTATATTTTTGTAGATGAATACTCAGGTTATCCTAATATCTAATCATGGAATTCCATGAGCAACTACTTAAAGATCAAAGTATTATGTACTGTGTGCTTTTTAGGTGTTAATGCTAGGAAGGCGAAAATGCTTTTATACATTGATGTTCCTAACTTCCTTGGAACAGTGAACCTGATCTTGTGCTGAACTTAGATCAAGAGGTATCCTTTACTATAATTACAGTATGTTGAGTGTGTTTGTGCAGAGTTCCTTAAAATCCTTTCTGCGTAAATCAATTCATTAGATTTTTCTATTGGGGTATGTATGAGTTAAGTAAAAAACATGACGGTAACTCTGCAATTTCTTCTTTATGGCACATCTCTCTTACTAAGATGTTGTTTACTGCTCTAGCTCAGCATGAGAAGGAGGTAGCAAACAGCTTTCATTGTCATCTGTCTGGTTTTGCTGTAATAAAATGTTTGCTATAACATTACTGACCAGAAGATGTGTATGTCATGTCCCTAGAAAGAAGAAAAAAAGTAGTTTAATTTCCAGAATCCCTAGCATGTATCTTTGAAAAAAAAATTTTAAGTAAAAATAAAAATTTGTATTGACTAAAAAAAAAAAATGAGATCAATTTTTTGGCCTATTAACTTGGGAGTCCCTAGTGTTAGAGACAGTATCAGGGATTTCCTAGGTGGAGAAGTTTAATAGTTCCATATTTTTTCTACTGTCCCTCAAAGGACTTTGCCAGTATTTTTTGATTATCTTCCCAACTTACTCTGGACTGTATCAGGTCTTTACATTGCTATACATATCTCATTTCCAATTCTAGGCTTCCTGTGTTTAGTTTGTTTAAATAAACTGGCTAGGCTGGTTAAGTTAGATTGTGTGTTATAGAATATTTAAGTTTTAGGCAAATAAACATCTGTTTCTTTGGTCTTGTACAGTAAGTGAAGTTGTAAAATACAAACAGTATCATCCTTTACCCGATATTTTGATTTACTTTAGTCCCAATCATATCACCTTCATTTTAATTTCTAATTCAAGTCTCATCTCTTTTTGGGCTTCTTTAACAGCAATGCTGACCTTTAGAGCTGCAGAACTCCAACTCTGAGTCTTAGGTGCACATAGGTACCCAAAGTTCCACAAAAATACCAGGTTATACACATAAAGCACAACATCTCAAAATTTAGAAATAGGACTTAAAGCTCAGGAATAATGTGACTGCTGTAAGAGCTTACAATCTAGTCCTGAATTTTATCATAAGTATTTTCTAAAAGAGACCATGTAGTCTTTGTCCTTTTGTTTCTGGCTTATTTATTCCAACATAATGTTCTCAAGTTTCACTGACCTTGTTGCATGTGTCACAACTTTGTTCCTTTTTTTAACTGTACAATATTTCATTGTATGTATACACCACAGTTCGCCCTTCTGCTTCTCAGTTAATGTATGCTTTGGCCATGTCTATCCTTTGGGTGTCATGGATAATGTTGCCATAAACATTAGTGTGCAAATGTCTGTTTGAGTCCCTGTTTTCAGTTCATCCAATTATATTCCCAGTAATGGAATACAGTTAGCTTTTAAGGATACCTGATACAAGTTAGACTTTCTGTACTCCCTAGCTCTCCATCCTTTAATTTTTTGTGATTATACTTCTTTTTTTTTTTAATTTAATGCCTATATCTACAGAAATAATGATTGCCAGCTATCCTTCTCTATCTCCTAAAATATGGTCGGACTTTACTTAGTTTTTATGAGTTGTGTATTTTGTGTTGAAAATAGCACAATTTTATTCATGGTCAACAGTGAAAATTAAATAAAAGTAGATTATTTACTCTGAGATAGTGTGTGCTTTCCTTTTTTCTTTTTCTGCCTGTACTTAGTACTATCCACTATGAAGTAGAATATATTAACTCTCACCTTCTATAAATTGCCTCTTATGAAGTGGGGTTTCAATTAACTCTGATTTTCTGAACTTGAAAAGTTTCACAGAATATCCCCACATGGAATAATTGTATGAGGACGAAGGGTAGAAAGGCCAGTGCTATTAAGAATCAGGAAAGTCCATTATAGTTTTAATATGTTAGCTGGGTAGGTTTGGCTAGTCCCTTCAATATTTTAGACCTCATTAATTTCATCTATAAAATAAGGGAGGATTGAACTATTTATTTAAGGTTTCTTTTTTGTGCCTGTTTTATTTATAGACATCGTATGTTGCGATGTCTGAATGGCAGATTTTCTCCTGAGTCCTTAATAAAGATGGACGTTTATTTTTGGGGGAAATATGCCCCTGATTAAAGTTGGCACTGACCTTTTCAGACTCAGTAATTTAATTTTGTCAATATGGTGAGAGTAGATTCATCTGTCAGAAACAAATTAAGCTTATGCAACTAAAGTGTAAAACCATAGTGTTGATATATTAATTTACATGTGGAAAATTATTAACTTTGATGAGGATACTTAAATATAGCACTGTTTTGGATAGTATAGGTGATTCTTAAATTTCAGATTAAGCTTGGGTAAAATACCCAAAAGTCCTAAAGTGAAGAATTCCGTTTGTATACAATGACACTCATTTTGTGTATACTCTGAAAATTATTATGGGACCATTTATTTCATTTTAGGAGGCTGAGTCAGCTTCTAGCAAATGGTAGCTATGCTTGTAAACTTCTGAATCTTGTCAGTATGTTCCTATAAAGATTTGTTTATTTATATTACTGCTTTATGATTCTGATAACAGGAAAATAAAAGAAAAAAAACCATTTTAACTTCAAGACATAATGATTAAGCCAAAAAATACGAAAATATATTACAAAAAGATTCAGAGTAAGAATGGCGTGGGCATTTAGAAAAAAAATTAGTAGTAATGAAAGCTCATTCAGAGAGTAAGAGAAGAAGACATCTGCAATTGAAGAAAGCATACTTAACATGGAAGAAAGAACTGAATATAATCTCCCTAGGGTAAAGAGAATGGCCACTGTGGCAAGCTTTGTGGCTCTTAAATATATAGAAAGAAACCTATATTTATCTAATTATTTATTATAAGGGTAAAACAGAAAGGATGAATCTAAAGCTAATGAATATGATAATTGAGGAACAGGTAGGAATGAGATGGAAAAGAGGAGAATAAATGAATGGCAGGAAATATCTCTTCTCTGGTGTTTGTGTGTGTATATATATATACATATATATATATATTTTATATGGTTCCATTTTTTGGAGCCATGTTAATGCTTTATATATTCAATAAGGCAAAAGAGAAATTACAAGAAGCAGATGGCAGGGGAGAAAATCCTAAATGGAATATAAGGAGCAACAAATGAACTAAACCATACTTCAAATGAATAATCTAATATAGAGAGGAAGAACTAACCCAGTTACTTTGGGGCTTAGTATTTTGACTCTGTGCCCTCAGAGTAAAAACAAACAAACAAAAATAGCCTAATAAATATTGATGAGGAGAAGGAAAAGAACAATGAGAGGAAGAAAAAGAAGAGAAGAAGAGGAAGAAAATTTAGAGTGATGACAAATCATATATAGTAGAATGTTAATGATTGAACATGGATGAAGAGTATATGAAAATTCTTTGTCCAGTTCTTACTACTATTCTGTAAGTCAAAATAAAAAGTTAAATGGAATAAAAAGGATAGAGTGAAAAATGAAATTATATGGTAGAAATCAAACAAAAGATTGAAAGAATTACTCATAAGAGGAAAAAACATCTGACCTTAAAAAAAGCCTCCCCTAGGCACTATTTAGAAAAAGAGTTGATACCACTGAAAGTATCTATACAAATGTACCTTAGCATATTTCATATGCATATATTGGAATATTATATGGTGGTGTAGTTTCAACTACAAGTTTATGCATCAATATAAATTTGGTTAGAAAAATCCAAAAAGACTTTGTACAATAATACCCATTTTTTATAAAGCACAAAACAAGTAGAACTGTTAACATAGACACAGTTAAAATTTTCCTTGATCTAATTCCTTTAAAAGCAAGAAATGATAACACAAAATTGAGGAAAAGGCACAGGGATATGATTGAAGATAAGTGCTTGAATTGGGGATGTTCAACTTTTTAAGTTAAATGACAGACTCAAGAATGTTTTAAAATAAAGCAAAAATAATTATATATACTTAAAAATATAATTTTGAAAACTTTTTGTTTCATTGCCCTTCTTGGATGTAGTACTCAACCCCTAGGAGCCACTTTATCCCACACATCAGAACTTGTTTGGGTTAATGGAATAGGACAAAGACCTGAATTCAAACTAAAGACTACTATGGGCCAGTTAGTTCACTCAAAGAAACAATAGTTTTGTGAAAAAAAAAGTCAACAATCAGCAACAGACCAGTAATACATGATTTAGAGACACAAGCTTTTCTAGCAATCTGACTCTGTAATCAGTACTTATTCCAGACATAACTAAGGTTGATCCTAAAAGGCTTAGATTTATATGTGCTTTCAACTTATGAGACATCAGTGGAAATTTCAGAAAGTTTTTGAACTTTTTAATATAAATATGCTTACTGAGTATATCATAATCCACATCTTATTTTAAAAATAAAGCGTGAAAACAAATGAGTGGGTCTGGTGAAAGAAAAATGAACATATAAATGTATTAAATTTCCAAATAGGAAAAAGAGAGGTGAAAACTTAAGAAATCATTTAACAAAACTAATGTTCTCAATTAAGTATATAAGTATATATTTAAATTGACACCAACAACTGAAGATACTGTCCTCAGTTATTAAAAGCCCAAGAAGAAAGAAAGACATGGCTAGGTAGCATGTTTTAAAATACATGCTAAATAAATACGGTATTTAACAATAGCCAATTAAAATATAAAACCAGCAGTCCTAAAACTCTTAACTCATATCTACTGCCAGTGAAAAACAAAACTTAATGAAAAACAAATAAAACTACTTTAAAGCCCCCTTTAGTTTTACAGTTAGTCAAATGGCAAAGGAAATCTAGTTACAGTACGTGAATATTGCACCTGATTAGTTAGGATTTAGGGGATGATTTTGATTACTGAATCATTAAATAGATAGTCCTTTTTACTTAGTTGTATATTAAAAATCACAGAGGGAAATACCTGAAATCTCTGAACTAATTGATTCCACTCATCCAGCTGCCTGGCCTCTGATAATGATTATATAACTATATAAATTTTTTTTTTTTTGGCCTGGGCAGCCTCTGGAAATCGAAGTTGGGTCTCACAGCAGGTAAGAATTCTACCACTGCACTACCGTTGCACTGCCCTATAACTTTTGTTTTTTTTTTTGCATGGGCAGGCACCGGGAAACAAACCTGGGTCTCCGGCATAGCAGGAGAGAAGTCTGCCTGCTGAACCACCGTGGCCTGCCCTGCTCTGTAACTTTTCTCTTGTGATTTTAGAGCCTTGTGACTCACCCTCACCTTAAACTCCCTTATCCCGTTTTTCAGTTTTTGAATCTTTTGATCACTAAAGCGAGCCCCTAATGTTGTTTAATGAAGGGCCTTGAGTCAGCCCAGAACTAACCCACCCCAATTCTAAGTCTGTCATGATAAAGGAAGATGGGTAACGAGAAACCAAAATACGCCTGCCTGACATGCTCAATAGCTTAAATGTTAAACTGTAAGTGACCTATACCTCGTTATAATACTGAAAATCATGTCCGTCATGATTTTAAGCCTACCATTTTCTTACATATATTCTGTAACCAAGCATGCAATTAATCTATGCATGCTTAATAATTAAATCATATCTAACGTCATCTTGAGCAATTGTGATCATTATCCTAAAATCTGTTCATCTTTTGATACTATTAACTTATCAAAGTTACCGCAGTTCAGAAAGACAGATTTTTTGTCCTGTAGGCCATCTGATCTCCTGCTTTGTGCCTAGAATATTTCTCTCTCTGACACTGTGGTGCCTCAGAAATTGGTCATTTCAGTACATTGGGCAGAGAACCCACTGCTTTTGATCGATATCAATATTAGCAAAATGGAACTCAAAATTTTCTCTCCTTCCTTCTTTAAACCTCATTTTATTATTTTTAACTTTTTAATTATTGTTTTGGCTTTTTTCTTCTCAGATTTGAAAAGTTCTTTATATATTTGGATTATTAGCCCTTATCTATATTTTGCAAATATTAATTTTTTAATTTTTCAATTGTCTTTTAATTGTGCTCAAGATAATTTCTAACAGACAAAAGTTTTTGTATTTTCTATAGTCAAATTTGTCATTATTTTATTTTATCTGAAATTGAGTCATAGGAAGCCAAGATGAGGAAGAATGTGCCCATCTTATGTGGCACCTTTTTTTTTTTGTTTAGATCCCTGATTAATTTGGAGTTTACTTGAATAAGGCCAGTAGTATGTTTTGATACAGCATAATATAGTATGTTTTAATAAGTGCTTGTCTTCCCCTTATAGATTTTCTTTTTTATTGTTTAGCTGTTTATTTTTGCATGTTCACTTTTTCCAAATGACATTTAATGTCCATTTGTCTAGCTTCATTATAAATAAAAACTTCTTAATTTTTTTGTTGGGATTACATTAAATCTATAAATTAACTAATGGAGGACTGGCATCTTTCTGATGTTTAGTTGTCCTGTTCAATTATAAGGGATATCTTTACTTTTGTTCCAGTCTACCTTTGGGATTTTCAGGAGTGTTTTAAAGTTTTCCTGACATTTCTTGTTAAATTTATTCATAAGTATTCTTCGTCGTTGTGGAAAATAAGGTTTTCTCTACCCTTAGATCTTTTAAATAGTTATTGTTTTTATATATGTATGCTGATGATTCCTGTTTTTTTTCCTGCTACTTTACCGAATTGTCTTATTGTTTCAGTTTCACAGTGCATTCTATACCATCATGAAATAATTTTCTTTTCCTATTTTTATGTGTTTATTTTATTTTGCTAGTTTCTTCAGCTGATGCCTACAATACAATGTTAAATGATATGAAGATAGTGTAGACATAATGTGTTTTGTTCTTGATTTTAGAGGATACACTTTTAACTTTTCCCCATTAAGTAGGATGCTGACTTTAGGACTAAGGTCTATATATTTTATCATGTTAAGAAAGTATCCATCAATTCCTGTTTTCCTGAGTGTTTTTTACAGAAATGGATGCTCAATTTTATGAAATCTTGATATTTTATCAAATCTCCAGAATCTTGGAGATAAACCACGATTGATATGTAATGTTTTCAAAGATAATGGCTAACCCTATCATTTTTTTTCCCCTTCAAATCTGTGATTGATGTGTATGGAATGTTGTATTCATGAATTACTTAATAGTGAACCAACTTTGCAATCCTTGAATAAATCCCACTTGATCAGTCATTGCATAATGTTTTCATAATAAGGTATTGGATTCAGTTTGCTAATACTTTATTTAGAACTTTTACCTCATTACTTTTTCCCTCCTTATTTATGTATTATACTGATCTCTGATTTTCCTGTATTTTGTATTGTCTTTATCAGTCTTAGTTATCAATGTTATATTTACTTCATAAAAATAATGAGTGTGTTTGTCCTTCATTTTCAGTGTTCTGTAACAATTTTAGAGCTTTAGTAGAGAGCCCCTTGAAATCATTTGGGCCTTGTGCTTTATGTGTGGGAGTAGTTGCTTAATAACTTATTGTATATTTTCCTCCTTGGAGATAGGTCTGTTTAAAAAATTTTTTTTAATTAAAATTTTTGTTTTGTTTTGTTTTACCTCTACTCATAATCAGACTAATTTTGTAAAGGGTGTTTCTGTGGAGAATTACACATTTTGTTTAGAAGAGTCTTATGATTTTCTTTTTAATTTCTTCTATTTCAACAATTATTTTACCCTTGCTATTTGGTTATGTATATTTATACTTTTTCTCTTTTATTCTTTACTAAGTTAGCTATTTGTTTATTTTTTATTTATATATTTTTTTTTTTACAAATCCAGGATTTTGATTAGGTTTACCTTTTCTTAATCTATCTCATCGATAGCTACTGTTAACTTTATTATCTTTATTATTTCCTTTGTTGTGTTTTTTAATTTTCATTGCTGTTTCTTTTCTAGTTTGTAAAGTTGGGATTTAATTCATTGATTTTTATTGATACCTCAAAGCTGTAGCTGTTTTTCTAATCTCTGCTTTAAGTGTATTCCATAGATTCTGATATATGATGTTTTCATTGTTATTCTTAGAAATTTTTTAATATGTTTCCAGATGAGGAAGATTTGAATTATGTTATAATTGGATGGATCATAGGGTAGGCAAAAAGATTCCAAGAAAAGCGTGTTTTGAATGTTTGCTAAAGATAATGATAATCACAGCTTCTATTTACTGAATATTTGCCATGTACTGATCTAAATGGTTTATATACGTTATCTCATTTAAGCTATGTAACATCCTTTTGAGATAGAGATTATTTTCTTATTTTTCACAAGAGGGAATGTGGCTTGGAGGGGTTTGAGTGATTTGCCAAAAGCTGCTCAGGCAGTCAGTAAGTTGTTCAAGTTTGAGTCCATTTTTTTACTCCAAAGCTTATGGCTTTTACTTTGGCAATACTTATTGTGAGGTCACAGAGGTACTGAACAGTGTGGCATAATCAGGGGACTCTTAGTAGTTCAGTGTGACTGCAGTGAACTTGACACTTGGTAGTAGAGGTTCTGGGTTGGGCAAGTAGTTCATTTACGATTAATATGAGCATGAAACAAAAAAGGTTTATATAAGACGATGGATGAGTTTGTACCTGTTGGAAACCTAAAAGAAATTGTCTTGTAAGAAGGTGAGTTTATGGATCTGGAGGTCTGCAGAATGTTCGGTATTAGAGATTAAGAATTGGGGGTCATTTGTTTTTAAGTGATAATTCAAATAATGGGTACAGAAAGTGGTCACTCAGAAAAATTAGTAGAGTGAGAAGATGAGAGAGTGTAGGAAACAATGAGTCTTAAATTTGAGGGGTGAAAGAGCCAGAAAGGAAGAAGAAAAGAGTCATAATATTAGAAGGAAATATAGGTAGTTGTGGTGCTGAGGCAGGTCTTTCAAGAAAAAAGAAGGGTAATTAGAATCACGTGCTCTGAGAATATTCATTTGATTGACCAATAACTGCAAAGACAATATCTTAAATGACAGTTCCAGTGGAATGGTGAAGGTTGGGTTGAAGAAGAAGAAAATGGAGACTGGATTATAAATAACTTTTCTAAGAAATTTGGTTATGAAATTTGTTTAATTGAAAGATGATTTTGAGGGTATCCTCCCACTTCTCTGCCTCATTTCCCCTTGTACCCTTCCCCTTTTCCTTTCTTCTTTTTCTCCTTTCCCTCCTTTCTCCTCCTTTCCCTTCCTCCTTTCTACCCATCCTCTTTCCTTCTTTCTCCGATATGATACACTTGAACATTTAATGATACAAGGTGAGAGTTTAACTTGGGCTTGCATGAAATCATCTTTTAAAATATGGGGCTATAAATATGAGAGACATAAAGTAATATATTAAAATGCTCATATGTTAGATCAGAATGATACTGTTAAGGGTTTTTTGAAGCCAGGGTAATAGTCACACATACTCTTCATACCCAGAAATAAACGTACTTCTCTAAAAAATTTTAATAATGATCTTTAAAATAATGAAAATAATATCAACACTGTGATGGATAACTTACGTATTTCAGCTAATTTAAACCTAGTCTGAGACCCCATTCTCATTTTACAGATGACGAAACTAAGGCACAAGGAAGTTAAGTAACTTGACCAAAGTTCCATACCCAATGTGGTAGTATGGCTGCAGAATCTTTGCTCTTAAACATAAGGCTATATTGCCTCTCGCTATACTGTACTACTTATTTTCAAACTTTTAAAAATTTATCAGTAATAGTATTGTTATAAATTATAATTCAGAATTATGAATTAGAATATTATGATATTTTAGAGGAATCTCACCACATAGAAAGGCAAAGATAAGAAAAAAATGTTATACCATGTAGAAATAAAGACTTAAAATTCTAGTTTTCTATATTTTATTTAAAAAGATGGCCAGTGGATGAAGAGAGAATATTTTATCCAGTATGACAGAAAGCATCTGAAGAATAATATTGTTACATAATAAAAATGCAAATAAGATAATTAAATATTACGTTAAAGAACCAATCAGAAATGGATACATTTTTAATTTAATACTTAATAGCATTATAAATGTCTTTCTTCAGGGAAAAATGCAATTTCTACTGTGAGCTGTCTTCCAGAATTTATGATAGAACTTCACTGACGTTGCTACTGATGCCAATGTGGAATAAAGGTCTTTATAATTTAGAAAGTTAAAATACATAAATGCATTACTGCTAAAAATGAAGCACTTTAACATCTTAAACTTTAAAACAAAATAAAAATTTGTTTTAGGAAAAACATTGAAAATACTGTGATGTAAATATAGCTGGTTTATTTTGCTCTCATCTATATTTTTGTCCTAGGTCATGTTAGGTAATTGGTTATTCCTCTTTTGATTGTTTGAATTTAGATCACAATCTAATGATGTCTTGTGAAACTAATTACAAATTGTATTTCAACATTATTTTTCTGTAGGAAAAATTAATTCAGTGAACTAGAATTAATTTCATTTGAAAAATTTTTCTCTATTATAAAAGAAAAACTTAACACAGACAGTTGGATTGTTTTTTTCTGTAATTCACTTTGTTGTAATAAATGTTTACTTGGTTCCACTTGCCTACTGGGTTTAAGTTCATTAAGTATATGAATACATCTGTCTTGTTCACTGCTGGCTCCTCAGGGCCTACGATCTGTGCTTAGCACTAGCAGCCCTCCATGCATTTTTCTTAACTAAATGAATGGATATATAATATATTTTAATATTTTCTCTGAGTTGGAAATAGATTTGTTATGCAGTTTGTTAGTATGTAAAGACTAAGATATTAAACTCTTTTGTTTGCCTGAGTCTCATATAGAAATATCATAAAACATTTAGAAATACCAGGTTTATGTTATTCCTGAGGTACAGTCATGGTCATAGAAAACTCATTTTCAGTCTCATTAGTTTTACTTTTTCCTTCCCTTTCTTTTTCCCTTCAGTCTATCCTCTCTCTGTTTTCTTTTTAATATCCTATCCTTTTTGTTGTTCTTCTTCATTAGTATCTGGAGTCCATCTTTCATCAGCTCCTCCTGAGATTGTACTGGACCATGACCACTCTTCCCCTCCAGTTGGCTGCCTGTCTTCTTCTGATCCCATCATTTCATTGCCAGAAAATGCACATGTGAACAACAGCATTGTCAATCAAACTGTTTCAAAGGCACAGGTAAACACAAGTATATTTTTAAAGCAAGTTGACATACTTAAAAAAAATAATAGCATGCTGATTCAATCAAAGATTTTCTGACTTTTGTAACCTATGGCATTATAATTGCTAAATATTTTTATTTTTTTAAAAGAAATATTTTTGCAATAGCTGTTCTAGTTTTGTGGCTAATACCTAGATTTTTTATTTTCTTTTTTGTGGTACAGTTGCAAGGTATTTAAGTATCTGTAGCTATCAGAATACGGTTTGATATCGCATTCAATAAAATTTACTTAGCTTTGCATCTCTAATTTTTAACTTCATACGGCAAAGTAATTTTGAAAAACAATGGTTATTTGTCTTTTCAAGGAACAACAAAATGTTTCAGGTTTTGGAACATTCATTTCAATTTTAGAGTGAAAACCAAACAGCACTTCAGAGGCTTTATTCATTCAGATATTTATTAAAGGAGGCGTCGTGCTGCGTACTGGAGTTAGTGCAGATTTCTAAAGTGTTGTATGCATTCTTGAGTTACCTGTTATGCTAGAAAGTGATACTGAATTCAAGATCATTGATACATTTTAAATTCTGATTTACAATATAAAGAAATTCTGGCGGTTTGTGTAAATTCAAGAACTGGTGATGCAGATATATCTATACCTAATTATACATTTTCAAGCATAAGAAAAAGTTTTAAGTTTTTTAGTGATTTGCTAGCAAAATATTAAGTGTTTTAAACTCTAAAGTTGGGAGGAAATTTTATTTCTTCCTGCAAAGATCAGGTTGTTGTAAGTCTGAGCTCTTGATATACTTAAAGGGTGAGATAATTTCAGAGCCCTTGCTACAACTTAATTTCCAAATGTGGTTTCTGATGCCCTTTGGGTGTTTTCATTATTGATACTGTGCAAATTTTCTGTCTCTCTCTCTCTTTCTTTTTAATGTGATTTAGATTCAGCAATCAACACACACTCATCTGGACATCTCACTTTTTCCATTGGGTTTAACTGATGAGAAAAGTAATGGGACAATTGCTCTTGTGGATGATTCTGAGGATCCTGGAGCCAATGTATCAAACATACAGCTTCAGCAAAAAATTTCAAGTCTGGAGATTAAACTTAGAATTTCTGAAGAAGAAAAACAAAGAATTAAAAAGGTATGTTTATATTTGTATAAAAAATATTTGAATTGCATGTGCTGCAAATTCAATGTAATACCAGACTCTGATTTAAGTCTCATCAGAGGAAGTAGATATTGTCTTCCCTTGGTCATAGGTTTAAATGAATCACATAAGTTTATCATTTGGACATGCTTTTGATAAGTGATTTCTAGTCTTAAAAGATATGAACAGTCTTTAATTACATTTTGTTTCACTAATGCTTTCCTTTCTGGTTTATTTTTATTTATCGTCTAGAGCTTTGAAAGCATTAGAATTGTGTTTCCTATGAAGATTAGAAGTTTTGTAACATTGGTTTTCCTTCGTGGACCTTAAAGCACTGGGAAGTCAGACATCTTGGGGGATTTGATACAGGAGTGCTTAGATATACAGCTCTTTTAGTAAATTATTTATCTTCTCATCTCTCTTCCCTACCAATATATCTATAAAAAGACCTTAGAAAATGTATAAAAAGTTTACATAGAGATTAATTTTGTTGACTGAAGTCAGTTGAGATGGTCTCATCTCTTTATTGGTGTGAGTAATTTTAGTATTCTGCCAGTGTTCTATAATCTTCTGGGTCTCCCACATGGAAGGCGAGCATTCTACCACTGAACCCCTAATGTTAGATTTTAAATATACTTCCTGTGGATTCTGTCTTTGCCAAATATTTTCTGGTTATAGTTAATGAAAAAACTAAATATATGCCATTAAATGTTATAAAGTTTATACTTAAATTTTTTTTTTAAGGATGTGGAATCATTGATGGAAAAGCATAGTGTTTTAGAAAAAGGCTTCCTAAAAGAAAAAGAGCAAGAGGCCATTTCTTTCCAGGATAGATACAAAGAACTTCAGGTAAGCCCAGAAAATTTAAAATGTAAAATGTAGGCCTTTTGAGGAAATGTATAGCGTAATTTGAAACAGTTCTTAATAAATACCTTATGAAGGATCAGATACTTGCTCAAATATATAAAATTTGACCAAATGGGTGAATAATGAAAAATACCATTTCGACAGGTATGAATCTTTGAGAAGCCCTGAGGATTAGTAGTAGTTTAAGTCTCAAATCTGGCAATTTGATTAAAAATATCCTGTTTCTGTTCTTTTAGATAAAATTTTGATATTGGGCTTTGTATTTTTTCTTAAATATTGTGATTACATTTGAAAGGAGCTCAAGAACCAATCCTGTAAACCCGAAACAGCTATGTAATCTTTTTTCAAAAATTGTTTGTAGTTAGTGTCTTTTCTCCTGCTTCCCAAGTTTTACTAATAAACTAGTTTCCTCTGCAGTCTTACCCATGCCTCTCAATGTCAATTCTGTCTTTGCAATTGCCAATGCTGAAAGCCACTCTTTTCTTTAAAATACTTTTATATAGAAATCTTCACACACATACAGTCCGTTGCATGGTTTGCAGTCAGTGGCTCACAGTATCATCACATAGTTGTGTATTCTTCACTGTGATCATTTTAAGAACATTTGCATCACTCCAAAAAAAAAAAAAAAAGAAATAAGAAGAGAAAAGGAAAAACTCATACATCCCATACCCCTTACCCCTCCCTCTCATTGACCACTAGTATTTCAATCTTCCCAGTTTTTTACCCTCTTTCTGCCCCCTCCCCATTATTTATTTAGTTTATCCTTTTTTTTTTTTTTTTTACTCATCTGTCCATATCCTGGATAAAAGGAGCATCAGACACAAGGCAAAACCCATTCTTAGTTCCTTTTTTGTACTTAACATGTCTGATACATCAGCAAAACTGTTCGCTGAATCTTCCAAATATCCAGGTGTTGATCATTTATTATCATGGTCACTGCTATTGTAGGCCATCATTATATTTTTACTGGAAAACTAAATAGTAGGGGGATATTTATTTTTGTCATTTTTTTACTCATCTGTCCATACCCTGGATAAAGGGAGCATCAGACACAAGTTTTCACAATCACATAATCACATTGTAAAAGCTATACAGTTATACAATCATCTTTAAGAATACAGGCTACCGAAAATACAATTCAACTGTTTCAGGTATGTCCCTCTAGCCACTCCAATACACCACAAACTAAAAAGGAATATCTGTATAATACATAAAAATAACAGCCAGGATGACCTCTCGACTTTGTTTGAAATCTCTCAACCACTAAAACTTAATTTTTTCTCATTTCTCTCTTCCCTGTTTTCATCAAGAAGGCTTTCTCAATCCCATGCTGCTGGGTGCCAGTGCATTCCCAGGAGTCTTGTACCATGTTACCAGGAAGATTTATACCCCTGGTAGTCATGTCTCCCATAGAGGGGAGGGTAGGGAGTTCACCTGCCAAGCTGGCTTAGAGAGAGAGGCTAGATGTGAGTAACAAAAGTTCTCTGGGGGTGACTTTTAGGCACAATCATAAGCAGACCTAGCTTCTCCTTTGCAGTAATACATTTGATAGAGGTGAAATCTTAGATCAAAGACTATTGAATTGGTTATCCCCATTGCTTGTGAGAATATCAGGACTTTACCAGATGGGGGGAGTTTAAAATTTCTTCCTTTCTCTCCAGTTCCTCGAAGGGACTCTGGAAACACCCTTTTATTGTCTGCCCAAACCAACCTGCATAGTCTATACAAACCAACAAAATCTCCTGCCCCACCCCCCCTTTTAAGACGTTTATGTGTAATTATGGCATTCGAATCGACTGACCATACAAGTTAAATTAGATAATGTGCTAAACAAAATATAAATTTTGCACCAAATAAAGGTCTCTTCTTTGGTCTCACACAGAAGTTGAAGTTTTAAAATATGGACCATGGCATTGTTTACAGTGTATTCTGCTTTACCTTAGTCCTGTCCAGATTAATGTCATTCGTATCTCTAGTTGAAGTCTGACCACTTTTTCAACTTTTTTAACAGTTGCTGTTTGTGTTAATGCTGTCTTTTGTAGCTTCAGAGCTCTAAATCTGAGTCCCATGTGTCACATAAATACCCGAAGTTTCAGGGAACAACAAGGTTATACACAGACAGCTCAGTATATCAGAATTTAGAAATATGTTAGAGCTCCAGTATAAATGTGACTGCTGTAAGAACTTACAAATCTAGGACCTCTTACTTGATAACCCATGCTCTTGACTTCAGTTTTTCTGAGTTTGTATATTATAGTTAATCTTTATGAATGAGATGTGATAATATTTGTCTTTTTGTTTGTCATTTCATTCAAAATACTGTCCTCAATATTTATACACCTTTTGCATGCCTAACAAGTTCATTCCTTCTTGCAGCTGCGCAGTAGTCTGTTATATGTATACACCACAGTTTCCCCTTCAATTCCTGAGTTATTTTACCCTTAGGACACCTCCATTCATTGTGAATCACGAACTTCCTGCTGCCATAAACACCAGTGTGCAAATGTCCATTTGTGTCGCCACTCTTAGTACGTCCGGCTGTATATCGAGCAACAAAATTGCAGAATCATATGACCACCCCACCCCTAGCCTCCTGTGGAACTACCACACTACTCTCTTGAGGGACTGCACCTCTCAGCTTCCCTGACAAGAGTAAATAGGTACATTTCCATCTCCACATTTTCTCCAGGTCTTGTCTCTCTCTCTCTCTCTCTCTCTCTCTCTCTCTATTCAGTTTTAGCCATGTATCATACAATCCAACCTAAGTAAAAAATCAGTAGTTCCTGGTATAATCACATAGCCATGCCTTCACCACTACAATCTATATGAAGACATTTCCTTTTCTTTGGCAAAGAATCTCCTACCCTCCCCCGTATCCCGTGCTTGTTGCCATTTAGTTTTGGCATAATGGCTTTGTTACATTCAGTGGAAGCATATTACAATGTTACTGTTGACTATAGACCTTAGCTTGCATTGATTGTATTTTTCCTGTATACCATCTCATATTCAAAGCCTTGCAATGTTGACATTCATTTATTCTCCCTCATGCAAAAACTTTTTTATGTTTGTACATTTAATCACTATCTTTGTCCACTCTAGACATTCCTAAGTTACACTGTCTCAGTCTTTATCCTCTAGTCTTTATCCTCTGTCTTTCCTTCTGGTTTCATACTTGCCCACAACCCTTCTCCCTCAACCATACTCACATTTAGCTTCATTCAGTATACTTATATTATTGTGCTAATATCAGGTAGTACATGCTATCCATATCTGAATTTTTACAATCAATCCTGTTGTACAATCTGTACTCCTTCAGCACCAAATACCCAATCTCTACCTTCTTTCTATCTCCTGAAAACCTATATTCTTAACTTTAACTCTTAAAGTTTCATTCATTAATATTAGTTTATATTAGTGAGACTGTGTAGTATTTGTCCTTTTTTCCCTGACTAATTGCACTCTGCATGATATCCTCAGGGTTCATCCACGTTGTTACATGCTTCATAACTTTGTTCTCTCTTACAGCTGTGTAGTATTCCATCATATGTATATTCCACTGCTTGTTCATCTATGCTCCTATTGATGGACATTTGGTTTGTTTCCAACTCTTGGCAATCATAAATAATGCTGCTGTAAATATCAGGGTGCAAATGTCCATTGTTGGATCATATGGCAATTGTATACTTAGCTTCCTGAGGAACCTCCAAACTGTCTTCCAAAGTGATTTTACCATTTTACATTTCCACCAACAGTGCATAAGTGTGCCTCTTTCTCCATAATCTCTGCAGCACTTGCATTTCTGTTTAATATTGGCCATTCTAGTAGGTGTGAGATGGTATCTCATTGTGATTTTCATATGTATTTCCCAGTGATGTTTAACACATTTTCATGTGCCTTTTAGCCATTTGTATTTCCTCTTCTGAAAAGTGTCTGTTCATGTCTTTTGCCCATTGTTTGATTGGGTTGTTTGTCTTTTTGTTGTTGAGTTGAAGAATCTATATATTCTGGATACTAAACCCTTATCAGGTGTGTGGTTTCTAAATAATGTTGCCCATTGCATAAACTGCCCTTTTACTTTCCTGTCAGAGTTCTTTGATGCACAAAACTGTTTAATTTTGAGGAGATCCCATTCATCTCTTTCTTTTTTCAATGCTCATGCTGTGTAAGGGTGTAAGGTCTAGGAAACAATCTCCTGTTATAAGATGTGTAAGATTTTTCCCTACATTTTCTTATAAAAGTTTTATGGTCTTAACTCAGATGGTTAGGTCTTTGATCCATTTTGAGTTAATTTTGCATAGGGTGCGAGATATTTTACCCTTTTTCATTCTTTGACATGTGGATATCCAGTTCTCCAAACACCATTTATTGAAGAGGCTCTCTGTTCCAGGTAGGTTGACTTGGCCACTTTATCAAAGATCAATTGTCCATAGATGAGAAGGTCTACTTCTGAACACTCACTTCGATTCCATTGGTCAGCATATCTATCTTTTTGCCAGTACTGTGCTGTTTTGACCACTGTAGCTTTGTAATATGATTTAAAGTCAGGTTTCAGATTTCCCGTTTCAGTTTTCTTAAGATATTTTTAGCTATTCGGTGCACCCTGCCCCTCCAAATAAAATTGGTTATTGGTTTTTCTGTTTCACAAAGTAAGTTGTTGGGATTTTAATTGGTATTGCATTGAATCTATTAATCAATTTGGGTAGAATTGACATCTTAACTATATTTAGTCTTCCAGTCTATGAACATGATATGCCCTTCCATTTATTAGGTCTTCCATGATTTCTTTTAGCAGTTTCTTGTAGTTTTCTGTATATAGGTCTTTTGTATCCTTAAATTTATTCCTAAATATTTTATTCTTTTGGTTGCTATTGTAAATGGATTTTTTTCTTGATTTCCTCCTCAGATTGCTCATCACTAGTGTATAGAAACACTACTGGTTTTGGGTGTTGCTCGTGTACCCTGCCACTTTGCTGTACTCATTTATTAGCTCTAGTAGCTTTGCTATAGATTTTTCAGGATTTTCAACATATAGTTTCATGTCATCTGCAAACAGAGTTTTATTTCTTCCTTTCCAATTTGGATGCCTTTTTTTTTTTCTTGTCTAATTGCTCTGGCCAGAACTTCCAGTACAATGATGAATAACAGTGATAATAGTGGGCATCTTTGTCTTCTTCCTGATTGTGGTAGTTAGATTCAGTTGTCAACTTGGCCAGCTGAAAGTGCCTAGTTATGTTGCTGTGGACATGAGCCAATGGTACGTGAACCTCATCTGTTGCTGATTTACATCTGCAGTCAGCTAGGAGGCGTGCCTGCTGCAATGAATGACATCTGACTTAATTGGCTGGTGCTTAAATGAGAGAACGCAACATAGCACAGCCCAAGCAGCTCAGCATTCCTCATCTCAGCACTCACAGCTCAGCCCAGGCCTTTGGAGATGCAGAAAGAAGTCACCCCAGGGAAAGCTGTTGGCACCCAGAGGCCTGGAGAGAAGGCCAGCAGAGATTACCCTGAGCCTTCCCACATAAGAAAGAACCTCAGATGAAAGTTAGCTGCCTTTCCTCTGAAGAACTAACACAATAAATCCCCTTTTATTAAAAGCCAATCCATCTCTTGTGTGTTGCATTCCGACAGCTAGCAAACTAAAACAGATTTGGTACCAGAAGTAGGGTGCTGCTGTGGTTTGCAAATACCAGATATGTTGGAATGGTTTTTTGGATGGCTAAGGGGAAGATTTTGGAGGAACTATGAAGAGAATGATGGAGAAATCCTGGAGTGCTTGAAAAGACTGTTGGTGTAAATGGAACCACTGCCAATCTGGACAAAGGGGGACACAAAGGGACAAATTGGAGTTTGCAGAGTGAGAACCATGGAAGCTCGGGTCTGAAGCCAAGAAACTTCGGCCAGGAGAGTGAACCCACCCATATACATGGAGAGGGTGAGTTTACTCTGAGGGGCGAGGATGAGTCTCCCACCTTGTTGCAGTAGAAGAGTCGTGCAGCCTCAGGCCTTGGAGAAGGTACAGCATGCTCCTTGGGGGACTGGGGAGAGCCTGGCTGCATGTGACCCAGAAATAGCAGAGAACCCAGGGGTGGCCCTAATGCCTGGAAAGAGTGGAGTCGAGAAAAAGTGGTCTCCTTAATGTTCCCCGAGGTTGATTTGGAAAGAGGCGGGCCACTGCGTGGGCTCTTGGAAAAGGTGGGACTGCCACTTTCTAAAGCCAAAGAATAAATGACGTTCAGACTTTGAAATCCCATGGTGCTTGCCCTACAGGTTTTACATCTGTGTTTCTTCCAGTTTCTCCCTATGGAAATGAAAACCTGCATCCTGTGACTATCCCTCCTTTGCATATTGGCACCAGACAACTTGTTTTGAGATTCATAGGTCCACAACCAGAAGAGAATTTTTTGTACCTTTATATTGTTTAAGGTGATGCGTGTAGTTGCCAAGTTGACAAGGGTACTGCCTTTCCTCTGAAGAACTAATGAAATAAATCCCCTTTTATTAAAAGCCAATCCATCTCTGGTGTGTTGCATTCCAACAGCTAGCAAACTACAACACTGATCTTGGAGGGAAAGCTCTCAGTCTTTCTCCTTTGAGAATGATGTTAGCTGTGGGTATTTCATATATTCCCTTTACCATGTTGAAGAAGTTCCCTCCTATTCCTATCCTTTGAAGTGTTTTTATCAAGAAAGGATGTTGAATTTTGTCAAATGCCTTTTCTGCTTCAATCAAGATGATCATGTGGGTTTTCTGCTTTAACTTATTGATATGGTGTATTATATTAATTGACATTCTTGTGTTGAACCAGCCTCACATACCTGGAATAAATCCCACTTGGTCATAATATCTAATTCTTTTAATGTTTTGCTGGATTCGATTTGGAAATGTTATGTTGAGGGTTTTTGCATCTATATTCATTAAAGATATTGGTCTGTAATTTTCTTTTCTTGTAGTATCTTTGTCTGGCTTTGGTATTAATGTGATATTGGCTTCATAGAAAGAGTTAGGTAGCTTTCCCTCCTCTTCATTTTTTTTTGAAGAGTTTGGGCAGGATTAGTATTCTTTCTTGATGCTTGGTAGAATTCACATGTGAAGGCTTCTGGTTAAAGACTTTTCTTTTTTGGGGAACTTCTTTATGACTGATTCAATCTCTTTACTTGTGATTGGCTTTTTGAGGTTCTATGTTTCTTCTCCAGTCAGTGTTGGTTGTTCTTGCTTTTCTGGGAACTTGTACATTTCGTCTATATTGTCTAGTTTACTAACATATAGTAAACTATTATTATCTCCTTTATTTCTGCAGGGTCATTAGTTATGTGCCCTCTCATTTTTGGTTTTATGTATTTGCATCCTCTCTCTCTTTATTTTTTTTGTCAGCCTAGCTAAGTGGTCATAAGTTCTATTAATTTTCTTGAAAAACCAGCTTTGGTTTTGTTGATTTTCTCTTTTGTTTCCATATTCTCAATTTCATTTGTTTCAGCTCTGTTATTCATTATTTGTTTCTTTTTTCTAAGTTTCTTTCTCTAGTTCTTCCAAGTGAACATTTAATTCCTTAAATTTTGCGCTTTCTTATTTTTTAATATAGGCCCATAAGGCAATACTTTTCCCTCCAAGCACTGCTTTTGCTGCATTCCACAAATTTTGATATGTTATGATTAATTTTCATTTGCCTCAAGATGTTTACTAATTTTGCTTGTAATTTCTTCCTTGACCCACTGGTTCTTTAAGTGTGTCTGTTTATCAGCTCTGTATATTTGTGAATTTTCTGGTTCTCTGCCTATTACTGATTTCCAACCTCAGTCCATTGTTACTCAAGGAAGTCTTTTGTATAAATTCAATTGTTTTAAATTTATAAAGACTTGCTTTGTGGCACAGCATGTGATGTATAGGTTCTGGTGTCAACTTGGCCAAGTGATGATGTCCAGTTTTCTGGTCAGGCAAACACTAGCCTGACTGTTGCTGCACAGATATTTCATGGCTGGCTGAAAAACTGGAAGGCAGGTGTATTAAATCATCAGGCAACTAGTTAATTGCATCTGTAACTGATTACATCTGCAGTGAACTCGGGTGTATCTCCCACCAATGAGATAATCCAGTGTTGAAGACTTTTTAAGGAAGAAGATAGATTTTTGGCTGATTATTCAGTCAGTGAGCCTCTTTTGTGAAGTTTCTCCAGATCCTTCATTGATGCTCCCAGCTTCACAGCCTGCCTTGCAGATTTTGTACTCTTCCATTCCATGGTTTGAGACACCTTTATAAATCTCATATTTATAGATATCTCCTGTTGGTTCTGTTTCTCTAGAGAACCCTGAGTAATATGATGTATCTTTGAGAATGATTCATGAACACCTGAGAAAAATATGTATCCTGCTGTTGTGGGGCATAAATATCTGTTGTCTATCATTTTATTCAAAACTGTTTTATTCAAAACTCTGTTTCCTTATTGATTCTCTGTCTAGATGTTCTATCTGTTGATGAGAGCGGAGATTTGAAGTTTCCGACTATTATGTTAGAGGTGTCTGCTTCTCCCTTTAGTATTGTCTGTGTTTGCCTCATGTATTTTGGGGCACTCTTGCACTGTGTATAAATGTTTGTGATTATTATATCTTCTTGATGAAATGTTCCTTTTATTAATACCTAGTATCCTTCTTGGTCTCTTTTAATTGTTTTACATTTGAAGTCTAATATGTTAGATATTAGTGTAGCTACTCCTACTCTTTTCTGGTTGTTTGCATAAAGTGTCTTTTCTCAACTGTTCCAGTTTGCTAGTTGATGGAATGCAGAAACAGAACTGCTTTTAAAAGGAGGAATTTATTAAGTTGCAAGTTTACAGTTCGAATGCAGTGAGAATATCTAAATAAAAGCAAGTCTATAAAAATGTCCAAATTAAAGCACCAACAAGAGATTACCTTTACTCAAGAAAGGGCAATGAAGTTGAGGGTTTCTCTCCCAATTGGAAAAGCACATAGCAAACATGGCATTGTCTACTAGCTTTCTCTCCAGGCTTCTTGTTTCATGAAGCTTCTCTTTCTTTCTTTATCTCTGACTCTGTTGGGTCTCATGGTTCTCCTGGCTCTCAAACTCTTTCCAAAAATGTTCCTTTTTTGAAGGATTCCAGTTAACTGACCAAGACCCACCTGGAATGGATGGAGTCACATCTTCCTCTAATCAGAGGTTTATACCCACAATTGGATGCGTCATGTCTCTGTTGAGATAATCTAATCAAGTTTCCAATTTACAGTACTGAATAGGGATTTAGTACTATAAATCCCTCTTGCCTGTGCAAGATGGATCAGGATTAAAACATGGCTTTTCTAGGGTAATGATCCTTTCAAATTGGCACACCAGCTTTTCACTTTCAACTCATTCTTTGTCCTTGGGTCTAAAGTGTATCTCCGGTAGACAGCTATAGATTGGTCCTGTTTTTTTAATCCATTCTGCTAGTCTGTGTCTTTTGATTGGGAGTTTAAGCTATGAACTTTTTTTTGTATGCTGTATGGCAGAGTCTTATTTCATTCCTTTTCCATGTGAGTATCTAGTTATTGCAGCACCATTTGTTGAATTTTTGTTTGTTTGTTTTTTGTATTTGTTTGTTTTTGGGGGAAGTGCATGGGCTGGGAATCTAACCCACATCTCCTGTATGGCAGGTGAGGAGTCTACCACTGAACTACTCTTGCACCTCAAAGTCATGAACGTTTAATGTTGCTACTGTAAAGGCAGACTTTCTTCTACCATTTTGTCTTTTGCATTTCATATGTCATGTCAATTTTTTTTCTCTTTTTACCTTTATTGATAGTCTTCATTTGTACACTTTTCTCCAGACCTCTTCCTCTTATCTTTTCCTATTTTCCTGTAGTGTTCTCTTTAGTGTTTTTTGTAGAGCTGGTCTTTTAGTCATAGATTCTCTCAGTGAGTGTTTGTCTGAAAATATTTTAATCTCCCCCTTGGTTTTGATGTATAGTTGTGCTGGGCATAGAATTGTTTATTGGCAGGTTTTCTCTTACAGAATCTTAAATATATTGTACCAGTGCCTTCTCCCCCCATGGTTTCTGCTGAGAAATCCACACATTTTCTTATCCAGCTTCCTTTGTATGTGATAAATTGCTTTTTCTTGCTGCTTTCACAATTCTCTCTTGCTTTGACATTTGATAATCTGTCTAGTAAATGTCTTTGAGTAGATCTATTTGGATCTGTTCTGTTTGGGGTACCCTGCACTTGTTAGATCTATACTTTTATGTCTTTTATAAGAGATGGGAAATTTTCAGTGATTATGTCCCATTAATCTTTCTGCTCCTTTTCCCTACTCTTCTCCCTCTGGGACACTGTTAACACATTCGTTCTCATATTTTTCCATTCTTTTCCCCAAATTTTATTTTTTGTCAGATTTCAGATGTCCAATCCTCTAGTTTCCTGATCCTTTCTTCTGCATTTTCAAATCTATTGTTGTTGGTTTTCACTGTTTTTTTTTAATCTCTTCTGTTGTGTCTCTCATTCCTGTAAGTTCTGTGATTTGTTTTTTTAAGACTTTAATGTTCTTCTTTATGTTTGCTGTGTCGTCTTTATATTGTCCCATAACTTCTTGATTTGCTTTTTGATGAGCTGTTGCATGTCTGTTCGACCATCTGAATTTGTTGTTTCAACTCCTGTATCTCATTTGAAGTGTTGGTTTGTCCTTTTCCATAGCTTTGATTTTCCTAGTTTGACTCATTATTTCTTTGCTGGCATCTAGGCATTTGATTTCCTTAATTAGTTTATTTGGAGGTTGTTTTCTCTCTTTTACCTAGGGGTTTTTTAATTGGTTGGCTTTGTTCTCTGTCTGTTCTTTGGCTTTCCATTCAACTTGTTATAGACCACTGC
>PVIY010012932.1:42319-60634 GCA_004026745.1 Myrmecophaga tridactyla
TTTTTTTTTTTTTTTTTTTTTTTTTTTTTTTTTTTTTTTTTTTTTTTTTTTTTTTTTTTTGAGGAGGGTCTCCTCAGATATTACCAACCCCAGTCAGATTTTCCCAGACTAGACTGGCCCATGTCTCAGTAGGAAAGAGTAGCTAGTGTCAATTTTCCTTGAGGGTGAGACCCAGCAGGTTGTCACACTTTCCTCTGAAACCTCTAGACTCTGTTTTTCCTGCCTTGCCTGGCATGTGGTGCTTGTTTACCTGCAGGTTCCCACCAGTGTAAAGGGATGTGGTGCCTTTAGTTTCAGCACTCTCTCCTTGCTATGGGCATGGTTGAGATCAAGCCTGAGGTAGTAGGTGGGCTTTGGTTGCTTTTGTTTTTCAGCCCCTGGGGTCTGAATTCCCAAAGGAGGGCCCCAACTTGAGCTGGGTCCTGCCCCCATTTCTTGGGGAAGATGAGTCCGTTGGGGAAATTCCCATTCTAACTCACTATTTACTTTGTCTCTGAGACATGCCTAAATTCTGCTGTTACCTGAGGCGTTGCTGGAGCCTGAGAGTGCTTGTAGTGCTATCTAATGAGCTGTTAAGAAGTTTCAAAAATAAAACAGGCCTTTATAAAGCAGACCCATGCTCCCTGGGTTTGTCAATCAAAGAGCTTCAGTTGGTACCTGAGTCTGTGTGTCCCCAGGCTCTTTGTGCCCTCCTTTCTTGGGTTGCAGCCTTTTTCTAGTATTTTGTGCTGTCCAACTGAAAAGTTCCTTTAGTGCTTACTCATATTTTATCTGTGCTCTGGGCCTGTTTTTAGCAGTCCAAATTTGCTAATTCATTCTGCACTTTGAGCTTGGTTGAGCTAAGTTCTTTGCTGCTAGTAAAGTCTGTTTCCCTTCACCTCAGGGAACCAACATGCTGTGCTTGTGGGTAAGGGGCACTGGCTTCCGGGGTTTGGGGGAATTACGCAGTGCTGTCTGGGATCTCAGCCATTCCACTAATCCAGACCAGTATACGATATGTGTCCATTCACTGTTGTGCCCCAACAATTGTTCTATATATTTCTGGCCTGTTTACTAACTGCTCTGGAGGATGAAGTATATTCCACACTGCACTAGGCTGTCATCTTGCCTGCTTCCTACAGTAATCTCTGAAGTGGTCTTCCTGCTTTTACCCTTTGTCTTCTCGATAGTGAGTTTTATTTTAGCAGATAGAGTGGTTCTTTTAAAAATTTAAATCGGATCAGATCCTTACATCAGTTCTCATTCTTTTTTTCAGTGTGAATCGTCTAGTTTTTCCCATTCATTCCCAGCTATTTACTTACAGAAAACTACATAATAAGTCTCATGTGAATGTGTGAGTCTGTGTGGGGGAGGGCTTTCCTTGACCATTGGGGAGGTGAGTGGAAGAAAAGTGCTATGATTCATTAATATTTTCTCTTCTTGGAATGTTTTTCATCCATATTCTTTATAGTGATGTTAAAAAAAAATGCAAATCTTTGAAGTAAGGGAAAAGGTGAGCCCTGTGTTCTTTCAACATTCTATTGGATGTTGTTTAATAGGCCCACCTAAGGGTGATGTCTTTTATTTCCTTTACGGTTTACTATCGATTATAAATCCCAGACTTAGTGAAGGTGCATTTTAATTTATAGATATTTTGCCAGTGGAGATGTAATTTTTATATGTTAGAAAAGATAAAGTCATAGAATTTATTGCCCTGTAGGGCATTAACCAGGTTCTTTCCAACCTAGCGTTCTTCCTTGGTCTAACATTCTGTCATTAAGTTTCCTATACATACCTGCTCCTCAAATGCTGTTTGAACCAGTCTTAACATCTGATTCATTCAGTTTGTTTAGTCTTCACATAAGTGATTTATTTACTAATAAATGATTACAATAAATGTTGCAGCTTTGTAGTTCATAATTACATGAAAATCACTTTTTAATTTATTGAATATTATATTCTAACAGCTTCACTGAACCTTAGCTTCCTCTGATACTTGCTTAAATGTAATTTTCTTAGTGAGTTTTCCCGACCATATTATATAAAAAAGACTCTGGGCACATTACTTAATTTTTTCCTTTAATATTTATCCCCACATACTATTTTAGCTTTAATGTGTGTATTAGCTACTCCCTGCTTCCCCTTCCCTCCCCACCCAAACAAGAATGTAAACTCTGTGAGATTAGGGACCTTAATTCTTAGCATGTGGAGCAGTACCCTGCCATGTACTGAGTGCTCAATGAACATCACTGAATGAATGAATGAATGTACTAATATTATACATCGTTGCTTCCCAGGTATTAGTTACAACTGTATGACCACACTTACCAACTCCATACTTGGAATTATGCTGCTTTTATTAAAAGCCTCAGTACTGAGTACTGAGAGAAATGTGTGTTTTTTTCTGTCTCCACTGAGTAACTTATTCTGGGTCCTTTAGTGAGACATTTACCTTTGCAAATTCAGTTTTCCACCTTTTAAAGGGAATAGTACCATAGTTGAGAGAACATGAAAGACCTGATTTATACAACTTTGAGCTTTTCACTGTAAAGAGCAATTGAATAGCCAAATGGCGGTAATCTAAGTGATGATTCCAGGCATCAACTACTATTCAGTTAAAAGACTTCCTTTTACCAGGTGTATTAGTTACGGTTCTCTAAAGAAACAAAATCAACAGCAAATATAAAATTTATAAAAGTGTCACGTAACTGTGGGAACGCAGAGTCCAGAATCCACAGGGCAGGCTGTGAAGCCAACGATTCCAATCGAGGGTCTGGACGAACTCCACAGGAGAAGCTTGCAAGCCGAAGCAGTAAGAGAGCCTGTCTCTTCTGAATCCTCCTTAAAAGGCTCCAGTGATTAGATTAAGCATCATTCATTACAGAAGATGCTCCCCTTGACTGATTATTCCATTATAAATGGAATCAGCTGTGGATGCAGCTGATGTGATTATGATTTAATTCTATGAAATGTCCTCATTGCAACAGACAGGCCAGAACTTGTCCAACCAGACAAACAGGTACTACCACTTGGCCAAGTTGACACATGAACCTGACCATGACAGTCCACCCCTTGTCAGCTTGGGAGCTATGCATATCACCTTAAACCATACCTAATTTCTAAATAAAAAACAATAAACCCATTTATTTTCTTTCACCTAACAATACTCAACTGTCCTGTATATAACTGGATATACATCAAATCTCTCCAGAATAGGGTGCAAGTCCTTGAGTAATATTCATTTTTAAACTTGATGTCTTACAACTTAAATAGTATAACATGAACAAAACAGCATTACAGTCCTTGTTTGTATAACTGATTGTGTGGTTGTAGTTCATATTTATCACTACCTTCTTCCACTACCCATTCCATGTTCCCTTTACCTTCAGCAATTACATCAGTTGGCCATGGTTCTTTGCCTGTTGGGGTGACCCAAATTTCATACCTGAAGTTTCAGAGCCATTGGTAGTCCTGCCTGGATTGGGTTGTTGCAGTTTTCCATTGATTTTAATCACAGGGCATTTTAGTACTAAAAGATGCCTTAAGGATCTACTATATTCCAAGAAAACTCTTCTTTACCTCCATTGTGTAGTTGCAGTCCTATTGCCCCCTGATAGTCAGGGTCAGTAACCCCAGACAATAACATAATCCCCTTCTTGACTGATCCCCTTCTTAGTTGATCCAGGGGCATGAGAAGCCCAAAATGACCAGGTGGCAGTCCTTAGACTCCACTTCAGTGGAATCACTGTTGTTTCTCCTGGTGGAAGCACTCCGCCTTTTGGAACTAAAATCTAGACCAGCAGAGCTGGTGGTATTTGACTGCCTGAAGCTCCCTAGTAGGGTAAAGTGATATGATGCCTTTAATTCTCAGCTAACCCTTTAGCTGCCAGGAGCATGATTGAGATAGAGGCTAATGTAGAAGGTGGGCTTAGGATTTATCCCCTGGGTTGTGAATTCTCTGTGTGAGGGCCACCACTTGAGCTTGGCCTTGCCTCCCCTTTTCTGGCAAAGATAAGTCCTTTTGGGAATTAACTCCTTCCCTTGACTTGTTACTTTGACTCTGGGACCCATCTTACTTCCACCCTTGCCTGGATCAGGCCTGATAGTTGAAAATCCTGAGGCTTTCTCTAATGAGCTACTTAGAATAGTTTTTTTTAAAAAATCCCTTTTCAGAACCAGTCCCCAGCCCCCAAGTTTCTCTTGTCAAGAGCTGGAGTTCATACCTAGCTCTGTGTGCCTTGTGTTACAGCCTTTTCCCAGTTTTCTGAGCTGGGCTAACTCCAGAAGTCCAGATGTTTTTGTTTTGTTTCTATTTTTATTTTTTCCCCATCAGCCCCCATGTCCTGTCTGCAGGGAGAAACCTCAGAATTCCTTCCCTGCTTGCTCTAGGTTTATTTGTGCTTGGAGCTTGCATTCAGCAGATCGAATTTGTTCATTAGAACTGCAATTGGAGCTTGCCTGGACTACCCTCCTTTGCTCCCAGGGAGGTCTGCTCTTTTTCCCACAGGGAAGTGCTTCAGACTAAGCTTGCTGTGCCAGTGGGGAGAGGCACCAGCCTCCACCTTTTGGGGGGCTTTACTCACAGTTCTGTGGTGTGATTGTGGCCCTTCCACTAGTGCCAGACTGGTGTAGGATATGTGTCTGGGGACAGATGTCCCTCAAACAGATGTTCCAGACAGTTCCTGGGTATTTACTAGCTGATCTAGAGGATGAACTACATTCCACACCTTCCTATGCCACAATCTTGCCTTGCCCAGTTTATTGTGCTTTTGTAAGTGGATTTTGAGAGATCTAACAATTATAACACCATTATTGTCATATTTCCAGAATCCTCTCATTGTTAATTATTCTTGAAGGGATTTATCTGTGGTCATAAGGATTAAATATGGGCTTTCTCTATGGATACTCTTACCTTATTATGGCATCAATATAGATAGGTCTGTAGTTCTTTCTTGCCATAATATAATTTGATGGCAAAGACCATAATTTATTCATTTTTGTATACTATTGCATCGTACTTTGGCATTTGTAAGTGTTTGTAAGAATTGTTGAAATGAAGAAGAAAATGTCTGTAGAATAAAAAATCTGGGAGAAAAGCAGTTTATTCTTTGTTTTCATCTTCACTTTTACAGAAAGTCATACATTCATCTGAGGTTCACTGAATTTTCCATTCCATTTTTTTTAAGAGAATATGAAAAACACAAAACTAACACTGAGTTTGTGTATGTATTTACAAGGAGATCTACAGGGTCAGAACTTGTTTAACTTCATGTCCTGCATTATAACTTGCATCTATGCCTTTTTATCTATTTATTCAGATACATGTTAGTAACACCGTGATTGATATTCTTTTGAAGGACCTTAAGTCATTCTCTTCTCATTCACTGACTTTATTCTCTAATTTAGCAGCTAGCAATCTTTTTTTTTTTTTAAATAAGGACTATTTTGAGAATATAAAATTTTTTTTTCAAAATGAAAATGGGTTAGTTCTTTTGTTTTTGTTTATGAAAAGGCTTGCTACTGCATACAAGTTAAACAATGGATGGAATTATAAATGTTTTAATAATGTATAGCTATATTAATTTTAATCACCCAGATGCCCAGTTTTTAAAAGAAACTGAAACAATTTCTGTATTTCTTTTCTTACTGTAGGAATAATATATATCCTTATTTGTTACAAAATAACTGAAATCATGAGAAAAAAAGTCTTTTAGTCTCAAAAATGCCAAGATTGTGAGCATTTTTGAGAACTGTCAATATAAATGCTATTTACTTTGAAATTTCTTGCGGGCTCATATCTCTAAAGGATTATGTGATTTATTCATCCTCATTCTGGAACTCAGAAAAAATCAGTTTGTCATTTTATTTATCACACTAAATTAAACCATTTTGAAGTCATTAAGAGATTACCATCTTTAATTCTACAGGTGAATTGACCATTGTGAGACTTTTTTTCCTCCCTCATAATACATTAGTCATTGTCCACAAAAGTAGAAATTTAAGATATTTGCTCAAATCAAAGATGGCATTGATTTTTATGATACCCTATCAGTTTCATTCTAGGTTTTGAAGACACTGAAAAGACAAATCTATATTCTAAGCATCATCATTTCAGAAATCTCAAAATGTGATGAAATATGCATCTTAGATTTGTTTCAATAAGTAAAATGAACTTATCTGTTCAAATATTTTAAATGAATTTAGAATTTATAAGTTGAATTAAAAATGTAAAATGTTTTAAAACAAAAAATCAAGTATTCTATTTTGACTAGTTTATTAAATAAACTTCAGATATTGCAGAAAATAGAAAATATTTTTTTCTGCTTTTAAAAGTTTAAAAATAGTTGCTAAATTTAAAGGACTTTGTCACTAAAATGAGGCTTCGTGCATGAGAATATATTAATGACAGGAAGTGCTGTGGAGCAAGTTGCTTCACAGTGTATCATGGGAACAATTCACAGTGTATCATGGGAACAATGTGCATCAGGGGTTCAGGCACAGTGGAAACATTTAGCAATGACCACTTGTTCTAGTCTGCCAAAGCTGCCAGAATGCAACGCACCAGAGATGGATTGGCATTTAATAAAAGGGGATTTAATTAGCTAAAAACATATAGTTCTTTAAAGGAAAGGCAGCTAACTTGCATCTGAGGTTCTCTCCTACCCATAAAGGCACAGGGCAATCTCTGCTCTCTCCAGGCTTCTGGGTTCCAACAGCTTTCCCCAGGGTAATTCCTTCCTGCATCTCCAGGACCTGGGCTGAGCTGTGAATGCTGAGATGAGGTATGCTCAGCTTCTTGGGCTGTTCTGCATTTGAGCTCTCTCATGTAAGCTCAACTAATTAAGCCCAAATTAATTAAATCAAACATCATTCATTGCAGTAGACACGTCCCCTAGCCGACCACAGATGTCATCAGCAACAGTTGAGCTTCACAAGCCATTGGCTCATGCCCACAGCAGCAGAACTAGGCACCTTCACCTGGCCAAGTGGACACTTGAACCTGTTACTACACCATTTTATTTCTTACATAGTACAAATAGTCTAAAAGAGCGGGGAAGGAGATACCACTGTGGCCAGTCTCCTGGGGAGGCCAACTACTGGGGTCAGGGTCAGTGGATGTCAGACAGCTCTGCATGAGGAGAGACCCTGTACTGTTTTGAGTGTTAAGTACTTTTAAAACCCTGGGGAGTGGGAGCCCTGATAAGCAGCTGAGCTGCTTGTTCCTGGCTTCCAGGTTTAAAGTATAGGTCAGCTTTTTAAATTAAAATTAACATTTCTCCTGGATTGAGGAATGTAAACATACTGCAACATCTGCATTCAAAAAAAAGCCATGTAGGCGTGGCCTGGGAGATGGCCACTAAGTATGTCCCTGACTTTACTAACAGATGGATTAAGAATTCACTTTGCATTCAGGTACTTAAGTTTTCATAATATGATGCTGCATAAAATATCTGCAGTAAGCATGTATTGCTTCCACAGGTTCACTTGGTCTAGAAATTTTTACTTGTTTGTGCATGATTCAGGCCTGGATGCTAATTTTTTTCATTGGCATATTTTCTTTAAAACTTAACTAGTACATGATCTTTCATGATCTATGCGAATATATACTTTTATCTGAACACATTTCAGAAATACTATAGAATTGTAATTATGATATGTATTCTCTGACAGTTTGATCTTTAACTTGTCATATAAGTTTAAATAATTTTTAATTTTTTTTCCAGGAACATACAATTTGGTAAAATATGATTTCAATTTACAGTTGTTTCATGTTCTGTTTGTATGTTTATAAGTACATTTGTCACTTTAGGGGTCACATCTTGTTAAGTATACTATAAATCACCCAAAGAGCATTCTCAGAGTACACACATTACTTGTACTCAGTAAATGTTTTTGAGTAAGTGCTGAAAGATAGATTTTTTATTTTGCATACTTACATTGACACAAAATAAGAAAACATGGACTTGAAATATGGCTAAGCATTATTCTCATCCAGTGGTGAAGCAAACCTGTTATTTTTGAATACTTCAATTTACAGTAATAAGGGCTGTGTTTACTGTATTTCCCTACTTATCTGAGGTCAGACTTCTGTCTTCACACATACTAGAACAAAGCTGAAGACCTCAGTAGTAAGTGAAAAGACTGGTTTGAAGCAGATGCTCATAGAATTCATAAATACTTTATTTATTTGGTAGGTAAATCATAGACCCTTTTTACACAGAAAGTTAACCAATAAAGTGAAGGAGAAAAGGATGCATTTATATTAACAGTAGCTAGAAATGAATATTGAAGGAGAAGACATACCTGAAAAAGCTTGGAAATATGAGAAAGTTTTGAGCAGCCTTAGGTGGCTCCCAGAGCTTATGTTTTCTGTGTATTTGTTAGATGGGTTTTGAATTTTTGTCTTTTCTTAGGTAGAAACATATAATATGTGAAGAGATGACTTATTGAATATTTGCTATGTATTGATAGGCAAAGAATTATTTGAAAAGCTTCATTCTCCCTCTTTGAATGGCTACTTATTGAGAAGGATATGTGTATCTTTTCTATCTGAGGGAGACAAAATCTCAATGTTTTGAAGGGAAGAGGCAAAGAATCTAAAACCCTTTAACAATATAGAGAAGGTAGCTGAATTCCAACTTGGGAAAGATGATTATGTAAAATCAGAGTTTTCTAATTGTTTTGTGATTAGGTTTTCTTGTTCATTGCCGATTTATTTGAATTATTTAGCTCTCAACAAAAGGCCACGTCCTGAGAATCTTTTTCTGACATCTCTGGCTAAAGTAGTTCCTCCTCTTCCCCTGCAACTCCTTTGGTTCATTTTCCTCAAAGCACTTATCAGAATCTTACTAGTTTATATATTTATTTGATTATTTCCCCTACCTCTCAAAATATAAGTTCCCCAAGGGAGATGTCTTCTGTCTTATTTACTAGCATTATTTTATCAGCTCCTAGAAGTGTCTAACACATCAAAAATATGTTTGTTCGTTGATTTAAATGCGTGGTTTTTGGAGTATTGCTATGTTTATATTTTAAAACTATAATATATTTTATCATCCATTTAACAGGCCCTGTTAAGCCATGTATGTTAAAGTTTAGTTGGATTCAGTTTTTAAAAAGGAAGGTAAAATACTATATTTTAATTCACATATTAAAGGAATCGGCAGGTTTTAGAAGAGGTTTTTGTGGTGAAAGTTTCAGAAAATGTTTATTTTCTTTCAAGCTGATACAATTTGTATTCTGTTAAATACCATCTTCTCTGAAAATATTAAATTTGGTTTTAGCTGTAGATACAGAGTAGAGGCATTTTAACAATGAAAAAAGATGTAAATGTGTTATTACAACATCTAAATCTAAAAATTACAGATAGATGCCAGGGAATTTCACAAATTACAGCAGTGTTCTGAAATCACAGAGTAGCATGACTCCTCCAGAATCTGAATAAGGGAGCCTTCATGGCAAACACTAACATGCTCTTTGCTGCATAGGAATTTATGGATGTGGCAACAGCTCCATTCCTGCTCCTGCTTTAAGACTTTACCAGGGACCTCACACATTAAAAAAATTTCTGATACCTCTTTTGCTTTCAGTTTTTTCCCTTTATTATTTCAGATTTGCTTTCCATTTGGTTTCTGAAGTCCCACCCATTTTGTTATTTTTTTATTTTTTTCTTAATTTAATATACTTCTCAATTTCTTATTTAGTATGTGTAAATTTAGGTGTGTAAATGTACTGTTTTCCTCATTATTTGTTTTGCTGTATAAATTTTATTTTGTATTTCCCCTTAAAGCACATATAATTTTTCTAGGAACACAATCAATTAAAATAATTAAAACGTAGAAAATGTAATTTAGAAAATTGCAGATAACTTAAAGACAGATAATTTCAAAATGTCCCCTGAAATATTGTACCAATTTACACTTTCAATAAGAAATAAATGAAAATGCCTATTTTACCACATTCTTGCCTTCACTGGGCATTGCTATTCTTTTTTTAAATTATTTATTTTTGATTGATATATATTATATATTCACAAACCATGTAGTCATCCGAAGTGTACAATTAGTGGTTCACAATATCATCATATACCAGTGCATTTATCATCATGATTGACTTTCTTTTTTCTTTTTTGTGAAAAATAACATATATACAAAAAAGCATAAATTTCAAAGCTCATAACAACAACTAGTTGTAGAATGGATTTCAGAGTTTGATATGGGTTACAATTCCACAGTTTTATGTTTCTATGTCTATCTGCTCTAAGGTACTAGAGACTAAAAGAAATATCAATACAATGATTCAGCAATCATGCTCATTTGTTAAACTCTATCTTCTTTGTATAACTCTACCCTCAATGTTGATCTTTGTCTCACTTTTTAGGGGTATTTGGGCTATGCCCATTCTAACACTTTCATGTTGGAAGGGGCTATCAATAAATAACATAGGGGATGGAGCTGGTTAATATTCTGGAGAGGCTGGTCCCCTCTGCATTTCAGGACTTATCTGGTCCAGGAACCCATCTGGAGGTTGTAGGTTTCTGGGAAGTTACTTTAGTGCATGGAACCCTTGTGGAATCTTATTTATTGCCCTAGGTGTTCTTTAGGAATGGCTGGAATGGTCCTGGTTGGGATTTGGCAGGTTATGATAGGTAGCAGTGTCTAACTGAAGCTTGCATAAGAGCAACCTCCACAGTAGCCTCTCAACTCTATTTGAACTCTCTCTGCCACTGATACTTTATTAGTTACATTTCTTTTCCCCCTTTTGGTCAGGATGGAATTGTTGCTTCCATGGTGCTAGGGCCAGACTTATCCCTGGGAGTCATCTCCCACACCACCAGGGAGACTTTCAGTCCTGGATGTCATCATGTCCCACCAAGTGGGGAGGCCAGTGTTTTCACTTACAGAGTTGGGCTTAGAGAGAGTGAGGCCACATCGGAGCAACAAATGAGTTCCTCCAGAAGTAACTCTTAGACATCCCTATAGGTAGGCTATGCTTCTCCCCTACCTACATAAGCTTCACAAGAGTAAGCCTCAAGATCAAGCACATGGCCTAGTACTAGTTCTTATATTTAGGTGTTTGGTCTACTTTGTGTTAATTTTTGTACAGGCTATAAGGCAAGGATCGTCTTTCATTGTTTTGGCTATTGATATCCAATCTCCCATGCCCATTTATTGAAAAGACTATTTTGTCTCAGTTCAGTGAATTTGAGGCCTTGTCAAAAATCATTTGACCATAGATTTGATTGTCTATTTCGGTACTCTTGGTTCAATTCCATTGGTTATCTTTGTGCCCAAACCATGCTGTTTTGACCACTGTGGCTTTATAATAAGTTATAAAGTCAGGAACTGTTAATCCTCCCATTTCGGTCTTCTTTTTTGAGGATGCTTTTAGCTATTTGGGATCTCTCCCTTCCAGATCAGTTTGGTAACTAGCTTTTCAAGTCTTCAAACTAGGTTGTTGGAATTTTGATTGGTACTCTGTTGAATGTATAGATCAGTTTGGTGGAATGACATCTTAACTACATTTAAAATTCCTATCCATGAGCAGGGAATATCTTTCCACCTATTTAGATCTTTGTTAATTTGTTCTAGCAATATCATATAGTTTTCTGTGTACAACTTCTTTATGTCTGCAGTTATGTTCATTCCTAGTTGTTATTTTGAATGGAATTTTTTCCTTAAGTGACTCCTTAGTTAGGTCATTGCTTGTGTACAGAAATGCTACTGATTTTTGCACATTGATTTTATATCCTGCCACCTTGCTGAATTTGTTTATTTCAAGTAACTTTGTTGTAGATTCCTTAGGATTTCCAAGTATAGTATTATGTTATCTGCAGATGATGAAAGTTTTACTTTCTCCTTTCCAATTTGAATTCCTTTTATTTCTTTTTCCTCCGATTGTTCTAGCTAGAACTTCTAGTACAGTGTTGAATAATAGTTTATAATAGAACTTCTAGTATAATGTTGAATAATAACAAAGGGCATCCTTGTCTCATTCCCGATCTTGGAAGGATACATTTCAGTCTCTCTCCATTGAGTACAATGCTGGCTTTGGTTTTTCATATATTCCCTTTATCATATTGAGGAAGTTACCTTTGATTCCTTTATTTTGAAGTGTTTTTATCAGAAAAGGATTTTGAATTTTTCAGCATCAGTCGAGATGATCATGTGATTTTCCCCTTTGTTTGTTAATGTTTTATATTACATTAATTGAGTTTCTTTTGTTGAACCATCCTCTCATTCCTGGTATAAACCCCAGTTGGTATTGGTGTATGGTTCTTTTAATGTGTTGTTGGATTTGAGTTGCTAATATTTTGTTGGGAATTTTTGCATCTACGTGCACTAAGGACATTTGTCTGTAGTTTTCCTTTCTTATAGCATCTTTACCCAGTTTTGGTATTAAAATGATATTAGCTTCATAAAATGAGTTAGGTAGTATTCTTTTCTCCTCAATTTTTTTTTTGGAAATTTGGGTAGGATTAGTGTTAGTTGTTTTTGGAATGTTTGATAAAACTCCCCTGTGAAGCCATCTTGCCCTGGACTTTTCTTTGTAGGGAGATTTTTGATGACTGATGGAATCTCTTTACTTGTGATTGGTTTGTGGAGATCTTCTATTTCTTCTTGAGTCAGGGTAGAGTTTGCTTGTGTGTTTCCAGAAATTTGTCCATTTCATCTAAGTTGTCTAGTTTATTGTCATATAGTTGTTCATTGTATCCTCTTATGATTTCTTTTATTACTTAAGGGCCTATGATAACGACCCCCTTCTCATTTCTGATTTTGTTTATTTTCAGCCTCTCTTTTTCTTTGTTAATCTTGCTAGCGGCTCATCAATTTTACTGATTTTCTCAAAGAACCATCTTTTGCTTTTATTGATTCTTTCTTTTGTTCTCCCATTCATTTAACTCTACTTTAATCTTTGTTATTTCTCTTCTTCTATTTGCTTTGGGGTTAATTGGATGTTCTTTCTCAGGTTCCTCCAGGTAAGCAGTTAAGTCCTTTATTTTGCTTTTTCTTGTTTTTCAATCTAGCCATTTAGGGCAATAAATTTCCCTTTCAGCACAGCCTTTGCTGCATCCCATATGTTCAGATATATTGTGTTTTTGTTTTCATTCTTCTCCGGATAGCTACCAATTTCTCTAGCAGTTTCTTCTTTGATCCAGTGGTGGTTTAAGAGTGTGTTATTTAGTCTTCATATATTTGCAAAGGTCCTTGTTCTTTGGTGGTTATTTATATCCAGCTTCATTCCATTGTGATCAGAGAAAGTGCTTTGGTTAATTTAAATATTTTTAAATTTGTAAGTACCTATTTTGTCCCCCAGTATATGATAATATCCTGGAGAATGTTCTATGAACACTTAGAGAAGAATGTATATCCTGGTGTTTTGTGGTATAATGACCTATATATATGCCTGTTAGGCCTAATTTGTATATCAAGTTGTTTAATTTTTCTATTTCCTTGTTGATCCTCTGCCTGATTGTCCTATTTATAGGACAGTGGTATAGTAGGATGTATAGTAGGAGAATATGAAGTCTCCTACTATAACTGTTGAAATATCTATTGCTCCCTTGAGTTTTGCCACTGTTTCATGTACTATGAAGCTCTGTGATTGGGGGCATAAACATTTATGATTGTTATTTTTTCTTGTTTGATTTTCCCTTTTATTAATATGTAGTGTCCTTCTTTGTCTCTTATGATGTCTTCACATTTAAAGTCTATTTTGCCTGATATTAGCATAGTTACTCCTGCTTTCTTTTGGTTACAACTTGCGTGGAACATCTTTTTCCGGCCTTTCACTTTCAATCTATTCTTATCCTTGTGTCTAAGATGAGTCTTTTGTAAGCAATGTATAGCTGGATTATATTTATTAATCTATTCTGCCAGTCTTTATCTTTTAATCAGTAAGTTTAGTCCTTTAACATTTAAGTTACTACTGAAAAGGCATTTCTTGAATCTACCATCTGATCCTTTGAATTTTATTTGTCAGATCTATATTCTTTCTCTTTTCATCCTTTAAGTCACCCTGGTACTCTTCACTTCTGTACCCTCCTCCAGATCTCCCTCACCTGTCTATTTTTTTTCAACTGGTAGAACTCCTTTTAGTATTTCTTGCAGGGCCAGCCTCTAGTTGACAAGTTCTTTCAGGATTTGTTTGTCTGTGAAAATTTTAATCTCTCTTTTAGTTTTTAAAAAAAATTTTTTTAAACATAACAACATATATACATGAACATTCTTACCATGTAATCAATCCATTCTTGGTTTATAAACAATAACTGACAATATCATCACATAGTTGTATATTCATCATCATGATCACCTCTCGGAACATTTGCATTAATCCAGAAAAAGAAATAAAAAGAAAAAAGAAAAAAATTCGTGCATACATTCCCCCACCCCTCCCCATAACTGAGCACCAGCATTCCAATCTACTAAATTTATTTTAACATTTGTTCCCCCTATTATTTATTTATTTTTAATCCATCTGTTTTACTTGTCTGTTGATAAAGTAGATAAAAGGAGCATCAGACACAAGGTTTTCACAATCACATATTCACATTGCAAAAGCTATATCATTATACAATCATCTTCAGGAAACATGACTACTGGAACACAACTCTACATTTTCAGACAGTTCCCCTCCAGCCTCTCCATTACACCTTAATTAAAAAGGTGATATATATATATATATAATATGTAAGAATAACTTCCAGGATAGCCTCTTGACTCTGGCATCTCTCAGACATTGACACTATTTTGTCGCATTTCGCTCTTCCCCTTTTTGGTTGAGAAGGTTTTCTCAATCCCTTGATGCTGAGTCCCTGCTCATTCTAGGATTTCTGTCCCATGTTTCCAGGAAGGTCCACACCCTTGGGAGTCATGTCCCATGTAGAGATGGGGAGGGCAGTGAGTTTGCTTGCCGTGTTGGCTGAGAGAGAGGCCACATTTGAGCAACAAAAGAAGTTCTCAGTTTCCAAGTAGGCTTAGCCTATCCCTTGTGGAGTCAAGTCCCATATGAACAAACCCAAGGTTGAGGGCTGAGCCCACTGCTCTGGCCATCCCCATTGCTTATGAGAATATCAGGAATTCTCCTCTTGGGGAAGTTGAATTTTCCCCCTTCTCACTCTACAAACACCCTTCTATTCACTGTTCAAATCACTCTGGGATTTATCGGGGCATCACTCTGGATAAACCTACAAAATCCCATGCCCTACTCAAGGTACCATGTACTTATAGTGTCCAATCAAGCTGTCCACATACATTATATCAGGAAATGCAGCAGTCAAAAATACAAATTTTGTACCAAATAAAGATTTTTTGCTTTAGTCTTGCATGTAAGTTAAAAGTTTCAAACCATGAATTACCATCTATTTTCAGCACCCTACAGTATCAACATTCCTTTGTTCTTCCTCATGCAAAAACATTTTTAAATTTGTACATGTAGTCACTATCATTATACACTCCAGGCATTCCTAGATTATACCATCTCAGCCTTTATTGTCTATCTTTCCTTCTGATTTCATTTGTGCCCCCAGGCATCCTCCCTGTATCATTCTCACATTCAGCTTCATTCAGTGTTCTAACATAATTGTATTCCAGTTAGGCAATATTGTGCTATCCATTTCTGAATTTTTACAGTCTGTCCTGTTGCACAATCTATATCCCTTCAGCTCCAGTTACCCATTATCTACCCTATTTCTTTCTCCTGATGGTCTCTGTTCCCAACTGAAATTCTCCAAGTTCATTCACTAATCTCAGTTCATATCAGGGAGACTATGAGACATAGTGAGACATACAATTTGTCCTTTTGTTTCTGGCTAATTTCACTCAGCATAATTTCCTTAAGGTCCATCCATGCTGTTACATACTACATAACTTTATTCTGTGTTACAGCTGCATAATATTCCATCATATGTATATACCACAGCTTGTTTAGCCACTCGTCTGTTGATGGATATTTGGGCTGTTTCCATCTCTTGGCAATTGTAAATAATGCTTCGATAAACATTGGTCTGCAAATGTCTGTTTGTGTCCTCTGAGCAGATACCTAGCAATGGTATTGCTGGGTCATATGGCAGTTCTATACTTAGCTTCCAGAGGAACCGCCAAACTGTCTTCCACAGCAGTTGTACCATTTTACATTCCCACCAACAGTGGAAAAGTGTACCTCTTTCTGCACATCTCTCTAGCCCTTGTCATTTTCTGTTTTATTGATAATGGTCATTCTGGTGGGTGTGAGATGAAATCTCATGTGGTTTTGATTTGCATTTCCCTAATAGCCAGGGAAGTTGAGCGTCTTTTCATCTGCCTTTTGGCCATTTGTACTTCTTCTTCTGAGAAGTGTCTTTTCATGTCTTTTGCCCATTTTGTAATTGGGTTGTCTGTCTTTTTGTTGTTGAGTTGAGCAATCTCTTTATACATTCTGGATACTAGACCTTTATCTGATATATCATTTCCAAATCTTGTCTCCCATTACGTAGGCTGTCTTTTTATTTCTTGATGAAATTCTTTGATGCAGAGAAGTGTTTAATTTTGAGGAGTTCCCATTTATTTATTTATTTATTTATTGCTTCAATGCTCGTGCTTTGGGTTTAAGTCTAGGAAACTGCCTCCTATTACAAGATTTATAAGATATTTCCCTACATTTTCTTCTAAAAGTTTTATGGTCTTAGATCTAATGTTTAGGCCTTTGATCCATTTTGAGTTAATTTTTGTAAAGGGTGTGAGATATGGATCCTCTTTCATTCTTTTGCATGTGGATATCCAGTTCTCTAGGCACCATTTATTGAAGTGACTATTCTGTCCCACGTGAGTTAGCTTGAGTGCCTGATTAAAGATCGATTGTCCATAGATGAAAGGGTCTGTATCTGAACACTCTATTCAATTCCATTGGTCAGTATATCTATCTTTACACCAGTACCATGCTATTTTGACCACTGTAGCTTCATAATATGCCTTAAAGTCAGGTAGCATGAGACCTCTGACTTCATTTTTCTTTCTCAGGACATTTTTAGCTATTTTGGGATGCCCTGCCCTTCCAGATGAATTTGGCTATTGGTTTTTCTATTTCTAAAAAGTAAGTTTTTGGAATTTTAATTGGTATTGCATTGAATCTGTAAGTCAATGTAGGTAGAATTGACATCTTAACTACATTTAGTCTTCCAATCCATGAATATGGAATGCCCCTCCATTTATTTGTCTTCTGTGATTTCTTTTAGCAATTTCTTGTAGTTTTCTTTGTATAGGTCTTTTGCATCTTTAGTTAAATTTATTCCTAAACATTTTATTCTTTTGGTTGCAATTGTAAATGGAATTTTTTTCTTGATTTCCCCTCAGATTTTTCATTACTAGTGTATAGAAACACTGTAGATTTTTGAGTGTTGGTCTTGTAACCTGCCACTTTGCTGTACTCATTTATTGCCTCTAGTAGGTTTTGCTGTAGATTTTTCAGGGTTTTCAACATCTACTATCATATCATCTACAAACAGTGAGAGTTTTACTTCTTCCTTTCCAATTTTTATGTCTCGTATTTCTTTTTCTTGTCTAATTGCTCTGGCTAGAACTTCCAGTGCAATATTGAATAACAATGGTGATAGTGGACATCCTTGTCTTGTTCCTGATCTTAAGGGAAAAGTTTCCAGTTTTTCCCCATTGAGGATGATGTTAGCTCTGGGTTTTTCATATAGTCCCTTTGCGATGTTGAGGAAGCTCCCTTCTATTCCTATCCTTTGAAGTGTTTTCAACAAGAAGGGATGTTGAATTTTGTCAAATGCCTTTGCTGCATCAATCGAGATGATCATGTGGTTTTTCTGCTTTGATTTGTTGACATGGTATATTACATTAATTGATTTTCTTATGTTGAACCATTCTTGCATACCTGGGATGAATCCTACTTGGTCATGGTGTATAATTCTTTTAATGTGCTGCTGGATGCGATCTATAAGAATTTTGTTGAGGATTTTTACATCTGCATTCATTAGTGAGATTGGTCTGTAGTTTTCTTTTCTTGTAATATCTTTGTCTGGCTTGGTATGAGGGAGATATAGGCTTCATTGAATGAATTAGGTAGTCTTCCCTCTTCTTCAATTTTTTTGAAGAGTTTGGGTACTAATTCTTTCTTGAATATTTGGTAGAATTCACATGTGAAGCCATCTGGTCCTGGAGTTTTCCATTTTGGGAGCTTCTTAATGACTGATTCAGTTTCTTTACTTGTGATTGGTTTGTTGAGGTTGTCTATTTCTTCTTGAGTCAGTGTTGGTTGTTCATGCCTTTCTAGGAAGTTGTCAATTTCATGTACATTGTCCAGTTTATTACCATAAAGTTCTTCATAGTATCCTTTTAT
>PVIY010012933.1:0-60513 GCA_004026745.1 Myrmecophaga tridactyla
AATGGGTACATACCTACAATAGGTTTACATCCACAGGAATGAATTAGCTTTAAGAACATGATTTCTGGGTACAGAACAGCTTCAAACCATCGCAATGTCTTAAAATGTAACTCATACAAACCTGGCACTTCACAAGACACAGTCTTGGTGGGGAGGGTCATAGCCAAAGAACCAGCGATTTGTCAGGAAAATATAACAGAAAGCAGTTCAAATTGTATTTGGATTAGTGAATGCTAATACAAATGCAAAATTTTTCCTTGTTATAATACATCAACCATCATGAGGCAGAAAGAGTGCTGGGTAGACGAGCACGGCTGAGTGGCTCTGGACTATGGGTAAAGTCAGTGAGTAAGGGCATCCAGATCTACTCCCTGCACTCTGAGTTCCCCATTAGAGCTAGAAGTATCCTTAAAAATCAGTCGGCATGTTTTGCCAAAGTGAGAGAAACTAAAGAGACAAAACAATTACATGTAATACATGTAATTGGATTGGATCTAATCATGGAGGAAAAAATGTCCAAAATGATATTATTAGGACAACTGAGAAAACTGGAATGTGGACTGTATGTTTCATATCAATGTTCAATTTCTTAAACTTAATGACTGTACTTAATGAGGTTACATAAGCAAATATCCTTGTTCTTAGGAAATGTATATGGAAGCATTGTGTTTGAGGAACATGGTGTGTGTAACTAACTCTCAATGTCTAGAAAATAGATAAATAGATGAGAGGATAGATGGATTGATGGATGGATAAACAGATAGACACAATGATATAACAAACATGGGAATGTGTTAAAAGTTACTAAACCTAGATATCTGAATAGGTGGTACACTGCAGATCTTTCTATTGGTTTTGTATTTTTGCAACTGTTCTATAAGTTTGAAATTATTTCAAAATAAAAGTTGTTTTTCTTTTAAGTCAGTCAGCATCAATTTCCTTCCATGGTTTTCTACAAAGTACATGTTTAATAAATTTTGAGTGGTTGAAATGGACTTGGACAAATGCAATCCTTTTACCCTCAATGCCTACTAACATATTCCATATTTTTGTTTAAGTTATGAACATCTAAGATTTGTATGAAAAATAGGTTAAAAATTTTAGTGAAAGACAATCTGTAGGAAATTTTCCACATGCTTAGCTTTTTCACATCTATCTTGACTTCAGCAGAATGGACACATTCCATTTAAAGACAGGCTCTACTATGACACTGAATTTCTGTTATCAGTGCCTTCTGTGCTGTCCATCAAGCACCCTATTTTACCCTATCTTTTTTGGTTTCAGAGCCCCATGTGGTCAATGACTCAAGGAGACAGATGGTAGCACACAGGAGAGTGGGCTGAGTCATATGAACTTGAAATGAGAAGGACCATTGCTTAAAAAAAGATAAATAATGGCTTGAAAGTGACAGCAGGGAGGAAAGGAAAGCCACTAGCCTACCTGGGCTTGTGGAATGTGGGAATAAATATGGAAGGATATAGCAATCTCGTCCCATTGAGACTGCAGGTGAAGCATTAGTCTCCGAGAGTAGGAAGTAAAGCCAGCCTTTGCGGAGAAAGTTGGGAAGGAAGTTTAAGACTGTGGTAGATCAACTCATGGTGTCCTACAAGACCAGGTCAAGTCCTAATCCCTGGTCCTGTAGATGTGAACTTGTTTGTAAATGGGAGATTTGGACACAGAAATAGATGTCAGAGAAGACAGAAAGAGACAGATCATCATGTGATGAAGGCAGAAATTGATGGCCAGTGCACCACCAACAAAATGTTCCAGACTTCGGAGAAGACACGGCATGCCAACACCTTGATGTTGGATTTCTAACCTCCAAACTGTGATCCAGTAAATTCTTGTCATTTAGGTCAACCAGTGCATGGTATTTGTTACAGTAGCCCTAGCAAACTAAGACAAGGACAAAGGGAGATTCAAATTCAGGGGAAGAGAGCTTTGAGAGGGTGCTTTGGAGAAGGCTGGAAAGAAAGAGGGCATTGGATAAAGCCCAGAAGAGGCAGTGAAGATCTTGTGAGGATGGCAGTTAAGAGAAAGACAGTTATGAATCAGGTCTGACATTGCCAGAACTATGGACTTTCACCTCTTTCCCTGGCCCAGGGAATAGCAGAGTTACTGGAGTGACAAGCTGCATCATCCAGTATTATATGGAATGCCCTACCACTACCCAAACAGTTGTTGAGAAGGGGAGTCTCCTCTCGGACCTGCAGGCATTGTCACATGACGAGCTATCTCCCTAGGATCAAAGTTTCCTTTGTCACAGCTAACAAGCATGATGTGCTGTCCTTGAGTCTTCCGTTTACCACCCCACAAGACCATGTTTGGCCACAGAGCACAGTCATTGAAGTCACAGGCTTTAGAATCAGTAGAAGGTGACACTTGGAAACTATAGAACATTCAGTAGGTAAGTTATTAAGCATTTTCTCATTCTATAGCATGAGGACAATAATGGTTCATTATAATAGGGCCTGGTCTCTGATTGAGAACCTAATTTGTATTTTTTTTCCCAGTGTTGGTGGTGGCCCTCTTCCAGAATGTGGAGTTACCAGTCTTCCAGTCTTGGGCATCCAAACCCTATATATCCTTTATTAAGTGATACCCTGTGCTCTCAAAGGAGTCTTTTGTCCTACCCACTCTCTCTTTCCTTCGATCCTGCCCACTTCGCTTCTGGGGAGGAGAGTATACACTCATTTGGGGACTTACTGCCTCTTCTTTACCAGTATTTTTCCACCTCTTTTGTTAATTTCTAATGAAGAGACATATTCTACCAGGTGCTACCGCATGATCTTACAGAGCTATGCAAACTTAAAGTTGTGTTATGATTCCACATAGTGTAAGGACAGGCAAGATAGGTGCTTACAGAATACTCACTGTTTTGGTTATTGGGTGGTCAAACAGTTAGTCCTTTGGGACCTATGCAGAGGATGGAGGGCTGGGGGATTTTTTAGTGGTATTAAACAGGAAATGTCACAATGACCTTATTTTGGACAGGGTTTCCATTTTCAACTGATACCCAAATGAGGAAGTCATTTTTCCAAAAAGTTAGCAGGAAAAACCCTTCCCTCCACTCCAATACACCACAGAGAATAGGATTCAGAAAACAGGGATGGCTGGCCAAAGTGCAAAGCCTCAGACTTCAGCCTCAAAGGCAATAATACAAAGAGAGAGGGGAGGGAAGGGGGGTGAGGGAGGGATCGAAGGAGGAGGGGCAGAAGAGGTGGGGGGTAGAGAGAGAAGGCATTCCTTGGGGAATAAATAGCAACAGACGTTTGACAGAAATATCAGAAGCAGCTTTCTCTAGAATATCATGGGTAAAAACTTTGTTCTTGAGTTTTGAGGCAGTCACATAAGCAAAGTTTACTGCAAATATCATAGGGTACCCTGAAACAAAAAGCAAAATCATTAAGAAATTGGTCATTAAAACCAAAATCCCTGGGGGAAAGTATGAATAGTGTTTTTAGTACCGTTTCCATTTATATGCAGTTCCTATTCCATTTGAAGGGATTTCAGCCATTTTCAATGGATCCCTGTATTGGTTTGTTAATGCTTCCAAAAGCAAAATACCAGAAATGGAATGGCTTTTAAAAGGGGAATTTAATAAGTTACAATTTTATAGTTCTAGTGCCAAGAAAATGTCCAAACTAAGGCACAGCAAAAGGTTACCTTCACTCAAGAAAGGCTGATGCCATCTGGAACACCTCTGTCAGTTGGGAAGGCACGTGGCTGGCATCTTTTGGTCCCTTGCTCCTGGACTCCATTGCTTTCAGCCTCTGTTTCCTGTGGGCATTCCTCACTTGGCATCTGTGGGCCTTCACATAGCTCCTCTATGACACAACTCTGGGTTCTTGCTTGCTCAGCATCTCATGGGAAGGCACATGGTGACATCTGTTGGGCCCTGCATCTCCAAATGTCTAGATCTCCTGTTGGCTCTGTCAGCTCTGAAGCAACTGTTCTCCAAGCATCTGCATCTGCTCAGCTCTGAGCTCTCTTTTAAAGGACTCCAGTAAACTAATCAAGCCCCACCTGGAATGGTTGGAGTCACATCTCCATCTAATCAAAAGGTCACACTCACAACTGGGCATGTAACATCTCCATGGAGATAATCTGATCAAAAGTTTCCACCCTATAGTACAAAATCAGGATTAAAAGAAATGACTGTTCCCACAAGATTGGATCAGGATTAAAACATGGCTTTTCTGGGGTACATAATAATTTCAAATTGGCACAGGACCCTACCAGGCATCATATATATATATATATATATATATATATATATATATATAATGAGTGCTTTCTGTCTGACTATGACAGTAAAATAATCTAGAACCTAGTGTGGACAAAGCCAGGTATTCTAGTTTGCAAGTTGCCAGAATTTGATATACCAGAAATGGAACAACTTTTAAAAGGGTTTATTAATTTGCACGTTTAGATAATTAAGGATGTGAAAATGTCCAAATTAAAGCAAGAATACAGAAATGTACAATCTAAAGCATCCAGGGAAAGATACCTTGGTTCAAGAAGGCCAGTGATGTCCAGGATTTCTCTCTCAACTGGAATGGCACATGGCAAACATGGTGACATCTATTAGCTTTCTCTCCAGCCTTCTTGTTTCATGAAGCTCCCCCAGGGGAATTTTCCTTCTTCATCTGCAAAGGTCTCTGGCTGCCTGTGCTCTGTAGCTTTTTCCAAAATGGTTCCCTCTTAAAGGGCTCCAGTAAGTAACCCCAACTTGAATGGGTGGAGACCCATCTCCATGGGACCCAGCTAATCAAAAGTTACCACCCACAGTTGGGTGGGTCACATCTCCATGGAAACAGTCAAAAAGCTCCCACCCGGCAATAATGAATGAGGATTAAAGAACTTGGCTTTTCTGGGGTTCACAACAGATTCAAACTGGCACACCAGGTAAGTAGTCCACTCCCGGAATGCGCCTCAAATTCAGAATTAGTTTATACTAAAATGCCTGTGCTCCTTTTGCATATCACAGGATATTATCAAGAAACTGGAAAACCAACTTACAGGATGAGAGGAAATACTTGCAAGTCACATATCTGATAAGTGATACCCATAATATATAAAGAATGCCTACAACTCATCAATGAATAGACAAAAATCCAATTGAAAACAGGCAAAGGACTTGAACACACATTTCTCCAAAGAAGATATTCAAATGGCCAATAACCACCTGAAAAGATGTCCAATATCATTAGCCAGTAGGGAAATGCAAATCAAACCACAATGACATACCACTTTACACCCACAAGAATGACTATTATTAAACAAACAAACAAACAAAAGAAAAACAGAAAGTAATAACCTTTAGCCAGGACACAGAGAAACAGGAATCCTTCTGCATTATTGGACTGGTACAGCCACTGTGGAAAACAATTTCACAGTTCCCCAGAAAACTAAATATAGAATTGCCTTATTATTGGGCAATTCTACTCCTAGGTATATACCTAAAATGATTAAACACAGAGATTTGCATAGATACTTGTACACCAATGTTCATAGAAGCATTATTCACAATTGCCAAAAGGTAGAAACAACCCAAGTGTCCATCAACCAATGAATGGATATGCACAATGGAACTCAGCTGTGAAAAGAAGTGAAATTATGATACATGCAACCAACATGGATGAACATTGCAGACACATGTTAAGTGTAATAAAACAGATGCAAAAGGAGAAATATTTCATGATTCTACGAAATGAAATGCCTAAAATAAACAAATTCATATTGACTGAGAGTAGATTCATGCATACCAGGGGAAGGGGTAGGAAGAATAGGGAATTATTGCTTCATGGGTACAGAGCTTCTGTTTGGGTGAAGGAAAAGTTTTGGTAATGGATGGTGGTGATGGTAGCACAATATCAGAATGTAATTATTACCACTGAATTGTTCACACGTAAGTGGCTAAAATGGGAAATTTTGTGCTGTATATATGCCACCACAATAAAAATGTGTTTAAATGCCTGTGCTCTCACTGACTCACTACTAACAGATAATTATTAAAAAGGCTATTTACACATGGAGCATATTGTGTTTTCTAACTTTATTAATCTCTTACCTTCACTGAGAGACTAATGTTGGGATGGGTCTGTGCTCATGGCAGGCTGATGGTCATAACTGGAATCCCTCTGCCTAGAGTAAAGTAGGAGTTGGGAAAAGAAGGAAAGAAGTCAATATTTGTTGAATAAATGCCTTGTCCCAGGCACTGTTTCCACATAGGCTCTTAATTAATTGTCTCAACAACTCTGATGAGGACACCGAGGTTTAAAGGGTTTGAGTAATTTGCTCAAGACCCCAGAGTCAGGATACAAGGCACTAAATTCTAACTGAGCTCTGACCTCTCCAATGCTGTCCTGTTCTTGCCACAGGACATCGGTGCAAGCATCACCAAACCTAAGCCTTTACTTTGTGCTCCAAATCATAATAAAGTATATTTCCAAACCATCCTCTGACAATAGCATGTCAAGGGAGTCTTAGGAATGATACTTGGTTATGGAGGGGGATGTGGAGGTGGGAATAAGAGTAGCAAAAGGACAGACATGGCTTTCCCACGAGGAAGTCAGCACACTTAGGATTATCACTGACCTACATACACTGCATTGCCTGGCCAAGTACGACATGTCCCGCAAGATTTGGCTCATATACTACCCAACTTCTATGCAGTCACCCCTCCACACTGCTACCCCTGGGTTCTCTTGATGCGTTTTAAGGAGTTTTGTGTACCTGACTACCATCTCAGGACTGCATATATTCCCATATTCCCTTCCTTCAACCCCAAACTCACCCAAAGTGGGAAGAGAGTATCCTGAGGCAAGTGGGCCTTAGGCCACAATGTCAGAATCTATGCAGAGGTTCAGTGGATGGCTCCAATCCAGGGCAGCTGGAAGGACAGGGCCAAAGGGATCCCACTCAATGGTTACCTCTGAACAGTTGACAACTATGGGCATCCTGCCAGATGGAATTACTAGGGTTACTCCCAGGCCAGTGGTCCTTAAGCTTTCTGGTCCTACAATTCCTTTATTATTACAATTTAAAATCCCCCAAAGCTTCTGCTTATGTGGGTGATATATCGATAATTTCCATATTATAAATTAAGACAGAGAACAATTTTAAATATTTATTTGTTAACTCATATAAAAATAATGAACCCATTAATGTTAACGCAACAACCCTTATATTTTCCAAAACCAATTAGTAGGAAGGTAGTGAGGTAGATTGGATTACGTGTCCAACAAAAGGCATGCTCTTAATTTTTTTTTTAAATAAACTTTTTATTTTGAAGTAATTTCAAACTTACAAGACAGTTGCAAAAATAATACAAATACCATACAAAGAACTCCACCCTACCCCCACTGTCCCAGACGCCCATATCTACCAGTTTTAACATATTTCTACCTTTGCCATCTTTCTTTTTCTCTTTCCCTCCCTCCCTCCCTCCCTCCTTACCTTCCTTCCTTCCATCTATCCATCTGTCCATCATTTATCTGTCCATTTATTGGACATTTAAAAGTAGTTTGCAATCATTATAATCCTCACACAGTACTTCCATGTACATTTCTTACAAACAAAAATACATTCACTTATGTAATCACCTTAAGCGCAGTTGCCAGGTTCAGAAATTTATGATATAAAGCTAATATTTTATATTCCAGTGTATATTCTTATGTCCCAATAACGTCCTTTTGAGCCTTTTCTTGTCCATTTTTAGATTCTGTTCTGTATATTAGGTATTCAATGTAATTGTTTTTATTTCTTTAGTTTCTCTTTCTTTTCTAATTGTTAAAGATATATACAACATAAATCTTCCCATCCCAATCCTTCCCAAGGCTACCATTCAATAGGATTAGTCTCATTCACAGTGTTGCAGTACCCTCACCACCATCCATTATTAGAACTTTCCCTTTACCCCAAACAAAAACCCTACACTCAATTTGCATTAAGTCTCACTGCCCTGGCCCCTCCACCCCCATCCCTGGTAACTTGTACTCTAGCTTCTGTCTCTGAATTTGCATATTCTCTGATATTTTCTTTATAGTTACCATGGGGCTTTAATTTCACATCCTAGATCTGTAACAATCTTTTTTTGCATTGATACCAGCTTAATTTCTAAAGCATACATACATGCACCATGTTCTTATTGCCTTCCAGCTCCTTACCTTTATGTTGTTTTTGTCACAAATTGCATATTTATACATTGTGAGTCTAAAACCATTGTTTATCATTACATTTTATGCATTTGCTTTTTTTTAGATCTTGTAGGAGGTAAAAAGTAGAGTTACACATCAAAAATACAGTAGGACTGGTATTTGTATTTACCCATGCCATTGATTTTACCACAGATCTTTATTTCTTCTGCAGAACAAAAACTGCAGAACTCCCTTTAGCATTTCTTGCTAAGGCTAGTGCAGTGGTGATGAAGGCCTTCTGCTTTTGTTATCTGGGACTGTCTTAATACCTCCCTCCTTTTTTGAGTGACAGTTTTGCCAAATAAATTATTCCCGGTTGGCATTTATTTATTTATTTATTGCTTTCAGCACTTTAAATACGTCTTTCCCCTCTTTTCTTGCCTCCAAAGTTTCTGCTGAGAAATCAGCACCTAATCTTATTGAGGCTCCCTTATATGTGATGCATTGATTCACTCTTGTGGTTTTCAGAATTCTCTCTGTATCTTTGCCATTTGCCTTTTTTTTAATGATTAATTTTTTAATTAAAAAAATATATTACAAGAAAGAAACACAAACATTCTTAACATATGATCATTCCGTTCTACATATATGATCAGTAATTCACAATATCATCACATAGTTGCATATTCATCATCCTGATCATTTCTTAGAACATTTGCATCAATTCAGAAAAAGAAATAAAAAGACAACAGAGGGTGGGCCATGTTGGCTCAGCAGGCAAGAATGCTTGCCTGCCATGCCAGAGGACCTGGGTTTGATTCCCAGTGCCTGCCTATGTAAAAAAAATAAAAAATAAAGAAAAAAAAGAAGACAACAGAAAAATAAAACGAAAACAGAAAAAAAAAATTATACATACCATACTCCTTACCCTTCCCTTTCATTGATCATTAGCATTTCAAACTAAATTTATTTTAACGTTTGTTCCCCCTATTATTTATTTTTATTCCGTATGTTCTACTCGTCTGTTGACAAGGTAGATAAAAGGAGCATCAGACACAAGGTTTTCACAATCACACAGTTACATTGTGAAAGCTCTATCATTATACAATCATCATCAAGAAACATGGCTACTGGAACACAGCTCTACATTTTCAGGCAGTTCCCTCTGGCCTCTCCATTACATCTTGAATAACAAGGTGATATCTACTTAATGTGTAAGAATAATCTCCAGGATAACCTCTGGACTCTATTTGGAATCTCTCAGCCTTTGACACTTTGTCTCATTTCACTCTTCCCCCTTTTGGTCGAGAAGATTTTCTCAATCTCTTGATGCTGGGTCTCAGCTCATTCTAGAGCTTTTCTCAATCCCTTGATGCTGACTCTCAGCTCATTCTAGGATTTCTGTCCCACGTTTCCAGGAAGGTCCACACCCCTGGGGGTCATGTCCCACGTAGACAAGGGGAGAGTCGTGAGTTTACTTGTTGTGTTAAGCATGATCTTAATTTTAATCCAGGTTGCTATAGGTGTGAACCTTTGTAAATAGGACCTTGGAAGTTGTTATTAAAGTGCGGCCTAACGTAATCTGGATTACTGGAGGCTTTATAAAGAGGAGCCAGAATATGGAAGTGAGGAAAAATGGAAAAGCAGATACAAGGAGAGATGCAAGCCAAGGAATCCCAAGGATTGCAGCAACCCAGCATCAAAGCGACACAGACTCCTGAAAGTATGGCCTTGTTACGCCTTGATTTTGGACTCCTAGTCTCCAAACCTCTGAGCTAATAGCTGCTTGTTACTTATGTCAACCCACTGTATTGTATTTGTCCCAGCAGCTCTGGCGAACTAAGGCAGGTAAGAAATGTTTTGCATTTTTTACAAATCTCTTTAAAAACTGGCTTAGAATTTTCTCCCATCTGCTTCTGGTGTATAAGCCACTATACATGGTATCACGTTTAATTTGCGTTACTATAGTTATGACGGAAGTTGAGCAGCTTTTCATTTGTTTAAATGTGACCTGTTTTTTTGCTCATTTTTCTGCTCTGCTTCAAGAGTTTTCTCTGAGGGGGTGTTTTTCTTAATATTTTGTAAGAACTTTCTGTGTATTAAATAAATCAGTCTTTTGTCAGAGATGTTGGAAATATTGTTCCCTCTGTGTTGATTGTCACTTGACTTTATTATATATTTTTTGCCATGAAGAAGTTTTGGATTTTAGACAGGTAAGTTTATTTTTATGCTTTACAGGTAGATTTATGTGTGGCTTTTGATTTTTGTTTTCTACTTGAGAGGTCTTCTCCAATCTAGATTTAAAAAAAAAAAAACTTTTCCATGTGTTTTTCTTCAATTTTATTTCAATTCTTCATAAAATTTTTCACCTATCTGGAATTTGAGAATAAGAATTGAGAGTTTTATTTTGTTTCCATGTGGTTAACTAGTTATTAAATTAGAATTTATTAAATTATTTGTCTTTCCTCCACTGATTTAAAAAGCCACCTTTATCACATACTATGTTTCCATAGATATTTGTATTTATTTCTAGATTCTCTCATTTGTTCCATTAATACTTTGATCACTCACATATTAAGGGTAATCCATAATAAGTAAATATCTTTAAAATGTGTTTTGGGACCCATCTTCATGTCGTTCTTTTTTTCCTCAGAATTTTCCTGGCTACTTTTATGTTTTCTGTGAATTTTAGAATAAGTTTATCTAGTTCCCCAAAATATTTTTATTTTATTGGGCTTTCAATAAATTTGCAGATTAGGTTAGGAAGAATTGACATCTCTCTGCTATTGTTTCTTCCTATCCAAGGACAAGGTATGTCTTTTCATTTATTTAAATTTTCTGTTATATCTCCTATTAGAACTACAAAGGTTTTTTTTTCCAATGTACCAGCTTAAGCCTTTATATTTCTTACTACCTTTACCAGTTGCTATTGTTAAGTGCATTTTTTCTTCCACTAAATACTCTCCCTTACCTCAAACTTTTAGCTTTATATTTAAGAGAAAATCGTCTTTTAATTGGTATTAATGTTTTACTTTAACTCCTTAGTTTTTTTATTCATTCCTAGTATTTCAAGCCTTCTATTTTCCTGATTTTACCTTATTCCTCAGGCTTTAGCTTTTTATCTCTTTATCTGAAACATGATTTCCAAGTAGTCCTCAATTTTCAGGCAACTATCACAGTGTGCTTTCTACATTGTCCATTAACATCCATAAGCTGTGTGCGACAAAAGAGCCACTGAATCGCAACTTATGAAAAAGCATTTTAGTCTCCCTCCAAGAAGACTTGTCTTTCAATAAATTGTTCCATTTGGTGCTTTGCCTTTGTTTTCCCAGTCACAAGTTCTCCTTTTTGGTGACCACCAGATAGCTCTGCCCTGGGTATAACCACAACCAGGAAGGCCAGCACCTCCATATGGTTTGGATGATAAGAGCCACCCTTGGCCCCTGCTCTTTCACACCATATGATTCACTGGGGAGGCATGAATCTTCAAGTGACTTGGATGATAACAGCTGCCCTCAGCTTCTCCAAATAGCCCTGCACTTGTGCATTTCACATCATATAGTTTAAATGTGTTGATCACCAGTGTCCATGGGAAGGACCTACCCTTGGCTTCCCCTGGGAACTACCTGTGCTCTCCACCCTCCTTTTCTACAGACCCTTGCAGGAACCTAGGTTAGGTGAGCCCCAGGCCCCTCTGCCACCCTCATTCGCCCTTTCCAGAAACTTTGATCCAATAAAGATTTCCTTTCATGCATTCTCGGCAGACTATCTGTGTTTGTCTGTCAATTGCCAAAGAACTTCCAGATAACATCTGTGCCAGTTTGAAAGGATGTATGTACCCTAGAAAAGCCATGTTTTAATCCTAATCCCATTTTGTAAATGCAGCCATTTCTTCTAATCTCTGTTCAGTATTGTACGTTTGAATCTGAATTAGATCATCTCCCTGGAGATGCGACTCAATCAAGAGTAGTTGTTAAACTGGATTAGGTGGAGATGTGTCTTCACCCATTCCTGGTGGGTCTTGATGACTTAACTGGAATCCTACAAAAGAGGAAACATTTTGGAGAAAGAGAGAGCAGAGAAGAATGACAGAGCTACAGGAAAGCCACAACAGAGAGTGCCACAGGACCGCAAAGCAGAGTGTCCACCAGCCAGCGACCTTTGGATATGAAGAAGGAAAACTCCTCCCAGGGAGCTGGAGAGGAAGATAGCAGATCATGCTGTGCTCACCATGTGCCCTTCCAGCTGAGAGAGAAACCCTGACTGTGTTCACCACGTGCCATTCCACTTGAGAGAGAAACCGTGAACATCATTGGCCTTCTTGAACCAAGGTATCTTTCCCTGGATGCCTTAGATTGGACATTTCTATAGACTTGTTTCAACTGGAACATTTGCTCAGCCTTAGAACTGTAAACTAACAACTTATTAAATTCCCCTGTTAACCATTCTGTTTCTGGTATATTGCATTCTGGCAGCTAGCAAACAACATCCAAAACACTGTAGAGCAGTGCTGCCATAATTATTTAATATTTTATTGCATTTTGCTCTTATTTCATATAAAACAGTGAAAAACTCTACACATAAAAAAGGGTTGATTTTATTTATAAAACTAATGAAACAAAAATAGGAATCATTAGCTGTGCCCCACACTTTTAGATTACTAGATTTGCACAGGTAAGATGTGTATTCAATGGTAAAAGCAAATGAAAGAAGTGGCTTAAAATGTTGGAAATACAGCATCAAAGATTATATCCATGGCTCCAGTACAGGGGTATAGGAAATGGAGAGAACTTGAACTTGAACATTTGTTGATGAAAATTCTTGTAGATTCAAATCTAATGAGAATTTTATAGGCTCAATGAGCTTTTGATAGGGATACAGATAACTTTTAAAGAGAATAATTTATTTTAAAGAAAGTTGATAGGACACCATTAAAATTCCCTGTTCAGTTTGTGTAGATTCACCTGCAAATAAGTCCTTTCAAAAATGAAAATCCATCTCTTGTTTTCACCTATGTGGCAGTCCAAGTAAACTGAGATTTAAGACAAGAATCATTATTGTTCTAGTTTGCTAGCTGCCGGAATGCAACACACCAGAGATGGATTGGCTTTTAATAAAAGGGGATTTATTTCATTAGTTCTTCAGAGGAAAGGCAGCTAACTTTCAACTGAGGTTCTTTCTTATGTGGGAAGGCACAGGGTGATCTCTGCTGGCCTTCTCTCCAGGCCTCTGGGTTCCAACATCTTTCCCCGGGGTGATTTCTTTCTGCATCTCCAAAGGCCTGGGCTGAGACGCGAGTGCTGAGATGAGGTATGCTGAGCTGCTTGGACTGTGCTACGTTGAGGCTCTCATTTAAGCACCAGCCAATTAAATCGAACATCATTCATTGCAGCAGGCACGCCTCTTAGCCAACTGCAGATGTAATGAGCAACAGATGAGGTTCACATGCCATTGGCTCATGTCCATAGCAATAGAATAGGCACCTTCACCTAGCCAAGTTGACACCTGAATCTAACTACCACAATTATTGTTTAATTTTTCTCTTTTTTAAAAAGACGTTAGTGATAATAATAACTACAGTTTACTGAACACTCATTAACATCTGTGCCACTCAGGTAAGGTGATAAGCTGTCTGAGCTTGCCTGGGCCTGAGAGTGTTCTTAGGATAAAATAATTTTCAGTCCTAAAATTGGGAAAGCTCCAGGCAGCCAGCCAGGATGAGTTGGTGACTATACTTGATTGATTTGCATCTTAAAACCCATAAGAAGTAAAAAGTATACAAAGTAAAAAGTGGAGTTGCATACCAACAAGTACAATACTATAAAGCTGACATTTATAATTACCCACATGGTTAACTTTACTGGAGATCTGTATTTCTTTATGCCATTTCAATTCTCTGCCAATGTCCTTTCCCCTCATTCTGAAGAACTCCCCTTAGCATTCTTGTAGGGCAGGTCTAGTGGTGACAAACTCCAGCTTTGATTTATCTGAGAATGTCTGAATCTCTTCCTCATTTTTGAAAGACAGTCTTATTGGATATGAAATTCTTGGTTGGCAATAGTTTTCTTTCAGTACTTCAAATATTTAGTCCCACTGTCTTCTTGCCTCCATGGTTTCTGATGAGAAATGGGCAATTAATATTCTTGGACCTCCTCTGTGCATAACATGTTGCTTTTCTCTTGCAGCTTTCAGAACACTCTCTCTTTATCCTTGGCATTTAACAGTTTGACTACTATGTGTTTGAGCATGGTTTTCTTTGAGTTTAACCTGTTTGTGGTTTGTTGGGCTCTTGAATGTGTATATTCATGCCTTTCATTAAAATCGGGAAGTTTTCTAAAGAGAGGGATAGAAAGGTCAAAGGTGATGGTAGAGTTATACAGAGAAAAAAATTGGGAAGTTTTCTTTGCCATTATTTCTTTGAATATTCCTAGTCCCTTTATTTCTTTCTTCTCCTTCTGGGACTCCTGTTATGCATAAACTGGTGTTTGTTCTAGTTTGCTAGCTGCTGGAATGCAATATACCAGAATCAGAACTGCTTTTAAAAAAGGGGGAATTTAATGAGTTGCTAGTTTACAGTTCTAAGTCCGAGAAAATGTCCCAATTAAAACAAGTCTATAGAAATGTCCAATCTAAGGCATCCATCCAGGGAAAGATACCTTGGTTCAAGAAGGCCGATGAAGTTCAGGGTTTCTCTCTCAAGTGAGAAGGCACATGACGAACTCAGTCAGGGCTTCTCTCTCAGCTGGAAGGGCACATGGCGGACACGGTGTCATCTGCTAGCTTTCTCTCCTGGCTTCCGCTTTCATGAAGCTCCCCGGGAGGCGTTTTCCTTCTTCATCTCCAAAGGTTGCTGGCTCGCGGATTCTCTGCTTCGTGGTGCTGCAGCATTCTCTGCTCTCTCCAAATCTCTCATTCTCCAAAACGTTTCCTATTTTATAGGACTCCAGTAAACCAATCAAGACCCACTGAAATGGGTGGAGACATGTCATCACCTAAACCAGTTTAACAACCACTCCTGACTAAATCATATCATCCAGGGATATGATCTGATTACAGTTTCAGACATACAGTATTGAATAGGGATTATTCAACCTTTATGAAATGGGATTTTGATTAAAATATGGCTTTTCTAGGAGGCATACCTCCTTTCAAACCAACACAGTGTTCCATAAGTTTCTTAGGCTCTATTCACTTTTTTCCTTCTTTTTTCTCTCTGGTCCTCAGCCTGAATCATTTCAACTGTCCTGTTTCCAAGTTCACTGGTTCTTTCTTCTCCCTGCTCTAATCTACTATTGAAACCCTCTAGGAAATTTTTTTAAATTTCAGCTACTGTGATCTTCAACTCCAATATTTCTGTTTCATTCCTTTTAAAAATTTCTGTTTATTGAGAATTCTCATACTGTCCATTCATCATTTTCCTGATATCCTTTAGTTCTTTCTCCATGTTTTCATCTATCTCTTTGAGCGTACTAAAGACCATTTTCTTAAAGTCCTTGTTTGGCATGCTGAAAGTCTGTTCTTCTTCATTGACGGTTTCTGGATTTTTATCTTATTACTTTGGATAGGCCATCATTTCTGGTATCTTTTACTGTCTTTTGTTGCACACTGTACACTTTCATATTAAGGTGTGAACTCTGGGATTTAGTTCTTGAATTGTCTGTTCCTTAAGTTTTCATCCAGTTAATGATATGACAAATATTTCCTTGAATACCAGGAGACAAAAGCAAAACAGAAGTGAAAAAAAAAGCAACTACCTTGCACAGTCTTTGTGAATTGGCTCTGCATTGGCTGGTGCTCTCTTTCAGAGCCTACCCCTCCTATGAAGAATCAGCCTGAGATGAAAGTGCAGGGTCTTTACTGTCTTTTCTGTGTCTGCACCTTGGAGTCAAAGTGCCCCTTCTATTCTCTATGAAACAGACCTCCCCCTGTCTTGGGTGCACCATTGTATGATTTAATGCCAGCAATCTTTTGCCACAGGCTGCTTTGGTGCATTGCTCCTTTTTCCTTTCTCTTTTTTATCCTTTAAGTTACCCTTACTGGTACTCTTCAATTCTGTGCCTTCCTCCAGGCCTCCCTGTCCTGTCTTTTTTTTTTTTTTTTCAACTTGCAGAAGTACCTTTAGTATTTCTTGTAGGGCCAGTCTTTGTTGACAAATTCTTTCAGGATTTGTTTGTGAAAATTTTAATCTCTCCCTCAGTTTTGAAGGACAATTTGGCTGGGTACAGAATTCTTGGCTGAATGTCTTTCTCTTTCAGGATCTTAAGTATAGCATACCACTGCCTTCTTACCTCCATGGTGCCAGTTGAGTAGTCTGAACTCAGTCTTATGTGGTTTCCCTTGTATGTAGTAGGTTGTTTTTCTCTTGCTGCTTTCAGAATTTTCTGCTTCTTTTCAACATTTGACAAACTGATTAGTATGTGTCTTGGGGAAGGCCTTTTGGATTTATTCTATTTGGAGTTTGTTGAGCTTCTTTGACTTGTATATCCTTTATAAAGATTGGGAAGTTTTCCTCCATTATATCCTCAACTACTCTTCATAGCCCTTTACTCCTCTTTCCTCCTTCTGGGACACCAATGATTCTTATATTTGTGTGCTTTGTTTTGTCCATCATTTCCTTTAGATCCCATCCAAATTTTTTCATCTTTTTTGCCATATGCTGTCTTCAGTGTTTGAAATCAGCTATCCTGTCCTCTAGTTCACTTATTTTCTCTTCTGCCGCTTTGAAGCTGCTGTTGTGTGTCTCTAGTATGTTTTTTATTTGGTCTACAGAATCTTTGATCTCTGTCTTATCTGCTATTTTTCTATTTATTCTTTCAAATTCCTCTTTATGCTCTTCTAATGTCTTCTTTATCTCCTTTATGTCATTAACCATTCCACTTATTTTATTTAGTAGAGTTATATGAACATCTCTGATTAGTTGTTCCAATGTCTGTGTCTCCTCTTTTGTTTTAATTTGGTCATTAGGCTGGGCTATATCTGTCTGCATTGTGGTATGCTGAGTGATCTTCTGTTGTTTTCGCTGCATGTAAATATCTTCATTGATTTACTTTGGAAGTTAATTTCCTTCAGTGGTTTAAAGCCTTGTGTCTGTGGGGTAGATGTGGAGCAGGATGCAGGGCACAGGGTGGGGCATAGCAGTGTGGTGATGCATTGTAGCACAGGTGTAGGCACAGGTTGGGTAGGCTATGCTGGTGCCTGTGAACGTGTCCAGCGGCTGGGGAGGAAGTAGCTGAGCCAGTGCATGGGTCTGGGAGGCACGGCCCAGGTGTGTGCTGGTCTAGGGCATGGGCCCTTTGTGCGCATGCACAGAGGTATGGCCCCAGGTTGCCATTATACCTGCATGGGCTGGGGACAGATGTGACCTGGCCGGGCAGGTCAGCACTTTCCCAGAGCTGGGCAGCATGACTGGGGGTTGTGCACATGTGCAGGTCTAGGAGTGCTGTACACTGATGTCCCCAGAGCTGAAGGATGTAACCCAGGACTGTGCGCATGTTTGGGTTCAGGAGTGCCATAAACTGATATTCCCAGAGCTAAAGGGTGTGACTGGGGTCTGTGCGCATGCATGGGTCTAGGAGTGCTATAAACTGATGTACCTGTGCAGAGAGCTCAGGGGTGAGGGGGTGATGGGGGTGGGGGGGGGGGGAGCTGTCTGACTGTATGGGCTGGGGGTGGGTGTAGCCTGGGTATGGAGGTCAGTGCATGCAGCTTTTATGTGCTGGCGACAGCCTGCAGGGAGCAGGGAGAGGAGGTAGTGCTCCGGAGGGGCACAGGAGAGAGGTGGGTTGGGCTGTACCGGGGGTGGGGTAGGGGGCGGGTACACATGCGAGGGGTTGGTGGGGTGAGGGCGCCTGGAGCACAGGGAGTAGGGACTGGTGCCAGGGTTCAGGTGAGAGTAGTGCATTCAAGGAACATGGCTTGGCTTACTTCTTAGTCCCCGTCTCGCCATCATGTACTCCTGAGTGCTCTGGGCTTCCACGTTAGGCTCTGGTTCTCTGCTTCTCAGTTTCTCAGCTTTTGCAACCAGGGCTGCCCTATGTGATGCAGAAGGCTCTCCCAGGTCAGTTACATTCTGGCATCCCATCTTGGTCACCCTCCTGTCCCTCCTCTAACTTTTCTTTGGAGCAGGTCTGAACTTGGTCTATCCTATTCTACCATCTTCAAATGTCTGATGTATTGCTTCTTACTTTGCTTTAGCTGTCACCATGCTGCTTCTGCCTGCAGGACATTTCTGGGACAGTGAGCCAGAGAAGAGTGTCCTGCTTCAGTATTTCAGGCTGCCACCAGACAGATTGGCACTGACATTCAGGCAGCCCAGTATGTTCACACTCTCTCTAGAACAGGGTCAGGGACCCACAATGGGAGCACATTGGGAAGGGATGAGGAAGGGACCAGTAAGGACACCATGAACTTCTATCACTTTTAAATTGTGTGTGTATGTTTTTTTTTTATTCAGCCCTCACCCAGTTTCTGCAACCCTTTAACTGTTTTCCAGTTTTTTGAGGAAGATGGCTCTGCCACTGTTTGCTAGTTGTTCAAAGATTCTTTGGGGAATGGCACCCTAGAGATTCTGACATTGTCATATTGGTTGACTAAAAATTGTAGATATCTTTTTATGTTTATCCTGCTTGGAGCTTGTTGAGCTTCCCAGATGTGTAGATTATGGCTCAATAAGTTTGGGAAGTTTCAGCCATTATTTCTTCAGATAATTTTTCAGCTCCATGTCTTTTATGACCTAGCCATGGAAGCCCTATACTGTTACTTTGAGAATCTCCTTTCACTTACACAAGTTAGGTCTATTTCATACAGGAGAGGCTTGAGTACTGGCAGGCCAGCATTACCAGGAACCACTTTGCAGATTTGATCCCACATACAGCAATTCATGGATTTATTTTGTGGGCTTTGTGAGCATCTTTATATTTGGGAAAAGGAAAAATTCTAGATCTTAATCAATTTTAAGCTTATTGACACACACAAAGTAAACAATTTTAAAGCAAATACCATGCCACTTGTAGCAAACAATTTGTACCGAGGAATTAAATCATTATTAATAATGGGATAGTAAAATGATTAAACATTAAAATACAGAATGAGGGTTTAAAGTTCAAACAAACAAATGTTAATATTTGGATGTGGGAATATTCCAGGAATATATTAACTTGCACATACTTAAAATCTCACAAGAATACTCTACACTCATCATGGTATAGCATGTTTATGGAAAAGTGGCTGTAAGTTGTTGTTTTTCCCCCCTTTTAAAAAAAATGTCCTGTTTGCTTTCACTTGAATTTATTTTAGGCATTGATTCAGATATTTTGAGTCAGGGCCTTTGGGTTTCTGCTTATTTACAAACAGATGTCCCCCACCCTCATCCCGTGAAATCAAAGTTGTGGCTCCCGTCATCAAAATGTGGCGTCAAACAGTGTCCAGCTGCAAGGAGCAGGAAAAATGGTAAACAGGGTGAAAGGTCCCTGTAGTAGCAACCGGGCTAGACTCCAGGAGACAGTCCTGGGATCAGACACTCACCCTAGCACCTCCCAGCCTCCTCATTCCCCACACACCACCCGGAGCCTGGTATTTACTGTCCTGGACACAGAGGGCAACAACTATTGATCACACATGAGGGCAAACTCAAGAGTACAACTGTGTGATCATCTGGGAGAAAATTCACGTCAAAACACCTGTTGATGTTTTCAGATGTCAGGACAAAGTCTGCGTAGCCTCTGGGCTGCTTCTGAGCTGCAGCCCTTTCCATCCCACACCCAGGACCCACGGTGTGGTGTCAACATGGGCAACATCAAACGTTTGAGGCCCCTCAGATGGATATCTGTACACCCATGTCCATAGCAGCCTTACTCACAGTAGTCAAAAGGTGGAAACAACTCGAGTGCCCATCAACAGATGTACAGATAAAGGGATGTCATTCAGCTGTAAGAAGGAGTGAAATTCTCATACATATTACAATATGGAGGAAACTTGAAGACCTCATGTTGAGTGAAATAAGCCAGACACAAAAGATCAAATGCTGTATGATCTCACATATGAAAAACCTAGAATATGAAAATTCATAGAGACAGAAAGTAGGCTACAGATTACCGGGGGCAGGAGAGAGGCTGGAAAATGGGGAGTTTATGTATGTTGAATCCAGAATTTCTGCTTAGGGTGATGGAAAAGCTTTGGTAATAGACGGTGGTGATGGTAGTACAACATTATGAATGCAATTAACTTTATATTCTGTATGTGTTACCATGTTAACAACAACAAAAGAGTTTAGGCCCTGTGTGTATTATTTAATAATACTGGAAAGGAGACCTTGGGATAGAGAGAAAGTAGGGAAAAAAGGAGGCTGGTGGGGAAGGAGGCAGAAGTAAACTACTAAATTAGCACGTTCTAATCAGTACCCACTATGTGCAAGGTTTATATATATTTTTCCCATAGCACATACTGTTATCATGTATGCGGTATATTTTATATATTTGTTTGTATATAATTTGTCTTCCAAGTCACTAGAACACAGCCTTCCTGAAAGTAGGGATTTGTGTCTGTTTTGCTGATCGCTATGTCCCTAGCTTCTAGAAGGGATAGTAGGAATTCATTAAATATGTGTTGAATGTATGAAGGAAGGGACTATGCTAGTAGGTAAAAACGGCACCTAACTATTGTGCACAAATATGTGCAATTTGCATGATATTTCTTCTTCTAATTTTCACAACCACTCCATGATGTAGATGCTAACATTATCCCATTTTGCAGATGGAGAAATTGCAGTTCAAGGAGTTCCCTTAACTTGCAGCAGTTGGGAGGGTGGGGTTGAAATGGAGGTAACCTGTCTCCCAGGTCTTCAGTTCAGATGAAATCTACTATGTCACTCTCTGGGAATGTTGCAAAAACCAGTTAGATTTGGCCCCTGGCATCCAAACAGAGATATGCTAATTAGAGATATGCTAAGATTCAGAAACAAGTCAGTCCCTGCCATGGCAGTAAATGGTAAGAAGCATGACAGAAAAGCAGGCCGAAAATGCTAGAAGTTTGCAGGAGTCAAAAAAGGATTGATCCCAATATGCGAAGCCTGAAACTTAAGTGGGAGGGTCCTCTTTAGGAAAAAGAGTACAAAATTAGAAGAAAAAAATGAATATTGACATACAATTATAACATAACAAATTGCAAACTTTAAAAAGTTGAGGTATACCACAAATGTCACAAAACAAAATAAATTTTGTGGTTATTTGCGGCAATTCCTCTATATTTTCACCCATATTTTTATAGGAAAGTTTTGGAAACTCCACTTCAAGATTCTTTCACTTATCAAAGATAAAGGATGTATTTTCTGTTGGTAGGTTTTTTAATTGGTTTGTGGTTGCAAAACATGGGAATCTGATAAATTCTATTTCACATGGTTACCATAAAATAATGTTCATTGCTGTGTGGACCTCTCCATAAAGCATCTCACAAGATGGCAGCTTGCTGCACTAGTGAACACAAGAGGGTACAAGAGACTGTCATCAAGAGAGAGTGCCTGCACAACCATTAAGACAAACAATCCAATTTAAAAACAGGCAAAAGACTTAAACAGACACATCTTGAAAGAGGATACACTAATGTGAAAAGATACTCAATATCACCAGCCCTTAGGGAAATGCAAACTGAAACCACAGTGAGATACCATTTCACATCCACTACAATGGTGACTCTTTAAAAAACAGAAAATTACAAGTGTTGGAAAGGATTTGTAGAAATAGGAACACTCATTCACTGCTAGTGGGAATGTAAAATTGCACAGCTTCTGTGGAAGACAGTTTGGTAGTTTCTCAGAAAGTTAAGTATAAAAGAATTACTATATGACCCAATTCTATGTATATACCCTAAATAATTGAAAGCGGTGACTTGAACAGACATTTGCACACCGGAGTTCATAGTGGCATTATTCACAATTGCCAAAAGATGGAAGTAACCCAAGTGTCCATCAACCAATGAGTGGATGAACAAAATGTGGTATATATTCCCAATAGAATATTATTCAGTCATAGAAAGGAACGAAGTCCTGATACATGTGACAAAATGGATGAACCATGAAGACATGATATTGAGTGAAATAAGCCAGATACAAAAGGGCAAATATTATATGATCTCACAGATACAAAATCATTAGAAGAAGCAAACTCCTAGAGTGAGAAATGAGAATGAGAAAATACCAAGGGCCAGGGTGGGGATTGGAAAAGGAGAGTTAATGCTTACATTGTACAGAGTTTCCATGTGGGATGATGGAAAAGTTTTGTTAATGGATGGTGGTGATGGTAGCCCAATATTGTGAATGCAGTTGACATCAGTGAATTATATATTTAAATGTGACTAAAAGGGGACATCTAGTATGTATGTTACTAGAATAAAAATTTTAAAAAACAACAACATAGGAGGCCATTCTGGAGGTTGTTGTTATGCATTATATAGATAACTATTTTTGGTTTCTGTGTGTATTCAAATAGCTAGAAGGAAATATCTGAAACTATTGATCAGTAGCCTTGATTCCTTGATGATAATCGTTTAACTATAGAGCTTTTACGGTGTGACTGTGTGTTTGTGAAAACCTTATGACAGACACCCCCTTTATCCAGTGTATGGACAGATAAGCAAGAAAATGAAAACAAAAAGAAATAATGGGGGTGGGTGTGGATAAGGGGTATGGGACGTTTTGGATGTTCTTTTTTATTTTTATTTTTTGGGAGTAATGAAAATGTTCTAAAATTGACTGTGGTAATGAATGCACAACCATATGATGATACTGTGAATTGGTTGTATAGTTTGGATGACTGTATGGTGTGGACTATATCTCAATAAAATTGCATAAAGAAAAGAAATAGCCTCCCCCAAAATTTAATAACTGAATTTGTATTGTTCTCTTTTCATGATATTATTGCAACCTGTACGTGAAAGCAAGATAAATACTGAAATAGTAATAGTTTTAGTTGAAAACTAGTTGAAATAGTTTTATAGTTTTCAACTCTGGATATATTATAAAGCAATTAAAACCTTAAACAATAACAACAACAGCCTAATACTATATAGTAGTAACAGCAAACCCTATTTTAAACCAGGGACTATAGTTAATAGTACAATTATAGTACTATTCTTTCATCAGTTGTAACAGATGTACCACACTTATGCAAGGATGTTAATATTGGGAGCGGCCCTTGAGGATATAATGCTGAGTAAAATAAGCCAGACACAAGAGGATAGATACAGTGTGATTTCACTATTATGACTCTAGTAAAGAGAGCAAAGTCCAAATCGTACCACCCAGGAAGAAAATCTGAACTCATGGATAGCAGTAAACTAGATGTTGCATCTCTGCAGCTAGAGGACGCAAATGACTTGACAAGCATTGGTTTCCATATGTTTTACATTTTTAACATTGACTATTCATAATAAAGATTCTATTTTTAAAAAGATACTTATGGGCAGTGCAGTGGTGGCTCAGTGGCAGAATTCTCGCCTGCCATGCCGGAGACCCAGATTAGTTTCCCTGTGCTTGCCCACGCAAAAAAAAAAAAAAGATACAGCATTATTTGTAATGGCATCAAGCATGGAAATAACTTGATAGTCCACCAATAGGAACTGGCTAAATAAATTGCTATATAAACTCAAAAGAATACTCTGAAGCTATTAAAAGAACGAGTTAAATTATATATATATATATATATATATATATAATGGACTTGACGGTACCCTGGGAACTCTATTTTCTGCCTGATTTTTCTGTCAACCCACCTTGCTAGATTATAGAAAAAGACAGTGCCAGCAAAATAGAAGCCATGAGTTTTGTAACCTCATTTGAGAACTGACCTCCCACCGCACTTCAGTGAGGATTCAATCCCTCCATCCCACCCACTTTCAAAGGAGGGAGATTGTACAGGGGTGCAGAGCAGAAGGCGAGATCATCGGGAGCCACCCTGGTTGCTGCCCGTCGCAGCGCCCCAGGGCAACTTTATCTGCCCCTGTGAACTCTGCCCCACTCCCTCCAGACCCCCTCCAACCCCCACCCCCGCCCCCACCCCCATCGCTTGCTGGCTGAGTAAGCACCACGGCCGAGCAGCATCCTGGGAGGCGTCTCCTTAGCAGGATAGCTAACTTGAAAGTAGCTGTACATGCAAGTGACTGAAAGCCACATAACATATCCATTAAACTCAAAGAACATGTAATGTATCTCCACCGTACTCGGCCCTTATCTGGATCCCCAAAATGCCTATGGCCACCCCAACACCACCTCACACAAGCGGAAAAGGGCAATGGCCCTAATTAATTGCAATTAACATATTTTCCTTGTGCAAATTTTACAAAATATGACTCTGGGAACACACTGGAAGGTGTTGAAGAGTGATTAAGCTTCACCAGTGTCTCGGTAAATCTGAGAATCAGTGACCCTTACTGATGAGGTTGGTTCTGCAAAACTTCACAAAGGAGGTAAAATTTGGAAACTGCCTTGAAGACCAGGTAATTCCAAAAGCTGGAAGTGAGGGACAGGACAGTCCAGACAGTGAGAAGAACACAAGCACTTTTGAGGGAAGTGACTTTAAAAAAGTTTTTTCGGGCACTGTTTTCAAACATGATGGTGGTGGTGGTGGAGTTTTTTGCTCCAACAAAATCTTGGGGAAGCCCTATAAGAAAAACCGGTGAAAGTGCAGCTTCTCAGCTAGATTCTCCCCCTGGGGCCTGCTGCCTCAGCTCCCATCCACCCAGGGGGCTCCTAGGGCAGCTTTGCACAGAATGACTTCTCAAGGCAGACAATGGAAAGGGGGATGGAGGAGTGGTGTTGGGGTGAGGGACTTGGATCTTACTTGGTAGATGTGCTACGCTGGTGTCCAAGCAGGGGTTGGATACGATGCCCCCGTCAGGGCTGAACCAAAGGACTGGCGAGGAACAGGGAGCCTGGAAAAGAAAAGGAAAAGACAGGTGCAAAAGACACTATAATGCAAGGACACATGGAGGGACAAAAATAACATGAAGGTGGTGCATAAGAGGGGAGAATTAAGTATTGTAATGAATCCAATTGTAAAAAAAAAAAGTTGAATGCTACAACAGCTTTTAAAAATTTACTATTTCATAAAATTGAAAGATACTAGCACAAGATAAAGAATTCAAACAGTACAAAAGGACCCTTGATGAGAAGTAAGTTTCCCTCCAACCACAGGTCCTAGGGCATTAGCGGAGCTCTCCAGAGGCGATCCCTGTTAACAGGTTCCCAGAAGTATTTCGTGTCAACAAATATATATCCTGTATATATTTCCCTTTTTTCCCCACACACATATTCTGTCCTTTTTTTTCCCATTCCGTTCTACATATGCAATCAGTAATTCTCAATATCATCACATAGTTGCATATTCATCATTTCTTAGAACATTTGCATCAATTCAGAAAAAGAAATAAAAGGACAACAGAAAAAGAAATATAACGATAACAGAAAAAAAAAGATCATACATACAATACCCCTTACCCCTCGCTTTCATTGATCACTAGCATTTCAAACTAAATTTATTTTAACATTTGTTCCCCCTATTATTTATTTTTATTCCATATGTTCTACTCATCTGTTGACAAGGTAGATAAAAGGAGCATCAGACACAAGGTTTTCACACTCACACAGTCACATTGTGAAAGCTATATCATTATTCAATCATCATCAAGAAACATGGCTACTGGAACACAGCTCTACATTTTCAGGCAGTTCCCTCCAGCCTCTCTACTACATCCTGAATGACAAGGCGAAATCTACTTAATGCGTAAGAATAACCTCCAGGATAACCTCTCAACTCTGTTTGGAATCTCTCAGTCATTGACACTTTGTCTCATTTCCCTCTTCCCCCTTTTGGTCAAGAAGAGTTGCTCAATCCCTTGATGCTGAGTCAGCTCATTCTAGGATTTCTGTCCCACGTTGCCAGGAAGGTCCACACCCCTGGGAGTCATGTCCCACGTAGACAGGGAGAGGGTGGCGAGTTTGCTTGTTGTGTTGGCTGGAGAGAGAGGCCACATCTGAGCAACAAAAGAGGCTCTCTTGGGGGTGACTCTTAGGCCTAAATTTTAAGTAGACTTCACCTATCCTTTGTGGGGTTAAGTTTCATATGAACAAACCCCAAGACTGGGGGCTCAGCCTATAGTTTTGGTTGTCTACACTGCTTGTGAGAATATCAAGAATTCAACTTGGGGAAATTGAATTTCTCCCCGTTCTAACCATTCCCCTAAGGGGACTTTGCAAATACTTTTCCACTCACTGATTGAATCACTCTGGGATTCATCGGGGCATCACTCTGGATAAACCAACAAAATCTCATGCCCTACCCAAGATTCCAAGTACTTATGGTGTTCAATCAAACTATCTACATAAGTTATATTAGGAAATGCACTAGTCAAAATATAAATTTTGTACCAAATAAACATTTTTTTGCTTTAGTCTCACACATAAGGTGAAATTTTAAAATATTAATTACCATCTATTTTCAGCACTCTGTAGTAATGACATTCCTTTGTTCTTCCTCATGTACAAACACTTTAAAAATTTGTACATTTAGTCATTATTATTACACACTCTAGGCATTCCTAGATTATACCATCTCAATCTTTATCATCTGTCTTTCTTTCTGGTTTCATTTATGCCCCCAGCCCTCCTCCCTCTATCATTCTCACATGCAGCTTCATTCAATGTTTTAACATAATTGTATTACAGTTAGGTAGTATTGTGCTGTCCATTTCTGAGTTTTTATATTCAGTCCTGTTGCACAATCTGTATCCCTTCAGCTCCAATTACCCAATATCTTACCCTATTTCTATCTCTTGATGGTCTCTGTTACCAACGAAATATTCCAAGTTTATTCACTAATGTCAGTTCATATCATTGAGACCATACAGTATTTGTCCTTTTGTTTTTGACAACTACTGTCCTTTGTTTTTGTTTTTTTGATAGCTTGTTTCTTTCCCACTGAATAAATCAACAGATTTGTTCTTTGGGAGGAAAGAGATGTGAAGGAGAAGAGTCAGAATAGTGAAACAGGGCGAGCTGGATAAGAAGCTGATGGAGAAATTAGCCAAGCTTTGGAGTGAGCCCTCAAGCCAAATCCTGGCTCTGCCACTGATTTGCTGATAACCTTAAGCAAATCACTTGGCATCTTTGAAATCCGATTTCTTCTTCCTTTAAATATTATTGTAATAATAATTCCACCCTGTTAGGATGCTTTGGACTGCAAGCAGCAGAAATCACAATTCAAAGTGACTTAAACAAGAAGGTTGTATTTTAAATCCCACATAATAAGAGGAATGTACTTTTAATCTCTCATGGTTCCCAGCAGGGGAGAGGGTGTACCTACTCCCGAAGAAGGCTGTTTGTATTTTTTTGGATGTCACAGTGCCTAAGGCTTCTTGTAGCATTGAGAGGGCAGAGCTCACGTATGTCAAGGAATTGTACTGATTGAGACACCAACAGTGCTTTTCACTGAAAAACACCAATTTAGCCAGCTCCATCTGTGCTCACATCAAGGACACCACATCTGGGCGGCTGCCGTGGCTCAGCAGGCAGAGCTCCGACCTGCCGTGTTGGAGGTCTGGAGTTCGATCCCTGGTGCCTCCTGCCCATATGCAAATTAAAAAAAAAAAAAAAAAAGGACACCACATCTTCCATGCTTCCACTTCTCGTGAGCAATAGTCTGTCTCATCTCAGGGTTGGAGAGAAAGGGAAGTTGTCTTAGAAGCTTCCTAGCTGACCTCACCCTCACTTGCTCATTCCTGAGCCAGCTATCAGCAAGGGGCTACCTCTAGATCAGATAGGTGCTTTTCTGTTGCAAAGTTGACCCTGAGAATGGGAAAAGTAAGTCAGCATAAAAGGAAGGTTCTGTTAGAAAGGAAGAAGGGAGAATGTGGGGACACGAGGTTCCTGTGGCCAGGAGTCTCTGGGTACAGTGACAATGTAAGCGAAGCTGTTCCCTGCCTTCCTCCCTTAAAAAAAAAAGATGTCAAACCTGGTCATTCCTGCTGCTCGCAGAGAAGGGAAGTGAGGAGGAAGATTGACAAAGCAAGTGAAGGGTCCCCTTCCCTGCGGCTGAAGCATGTTAGGACCAGGCTCTGCCAGTTTATGGCCCTGTGGAGACTATTATCAATCCTTGGTGCCAAAAGCATCTTATTGTGCATGGATTGGAATCGGGTCACGTACATCAGCAACTTGAGTGTTCACACATTTATTTGCACTTGTTATCATGATAGGTATTTACAGTCATTCAAAGTCAGGTCGGAAAAATTCACTCAGTATAAGTGAAATGACACTTATATATAGCACCATGAGAACACAAATTTCACATACTAAAACCCGAAAGTCGATAGATGGGAGGTCTACTAGATTCTAGTAGTCTCTTTAGAATTTAAAGTTTAATTGGATCTGTTAATTTCAGGAAAAAAAAATGTTGCTTTTGATCACCAGTCAGCCCTGGGCAATTTTGTAAGTGACACTGAGAAAAGATTATGCAAACCAGCTTAAAGTCTCGACAATCAGAAACGTAAATAAGGCCATTGAAATGGAGAAGCCAAAGAGTATTAACAAGATAAATATGTCTTAAACCTTAACCCTCATCCCTTTAATTTCACATACTAAAACCTGAAAGTCAATAGATGGGAGGTCTCCTACATTCTAGTAATCTCTTTAGAATTTAAAGTTTAACTGGATCTGTTAATTTCAGAAAAAAAAAATGTTGCTTTTGATCACCAGTCAGCCCTGGGCAATTTTGTAAGTGACACTGAGAAAAGATTACGCAAACCAGCTTAAAGTCTTGACAATCAAAAATATAAATAAGGTCCATTAAAATGGAGAAGCCAAAGAGTATTATAGCAAGATAAATACGTCCTTAAATCAACCCTTCATCCCTTTGGCTATGGGCAGGTAGGAAGGTCACCTTTGACTGGTGGGCTTTTTTTTTGTTGTTGTTTTTGAAGCCAAAGCAACAGGGCCTGTCTTAAATTAGAGGTGACTGGAACTCCAGAAAAGTGCTGGAATGTGGCCCCATAGTGGACGGTGCCGACACAGTGGGCTCAAATTTTGACTCAACAATATACTACCTGGGGCCATTCGCTACCTGTGAGTCCTTCTCCAAATTGGGGATCAAAATAACACAGGGGGCAGGCAACGGTGGCTCAGTGGCAGAGTTCTTGCCTGCCATGCCAGAGACCTGGGTTCATTTCCTGGTGTCTGCCCATGTAATAAAAGGAATAATAATAATAACATAGGTCCCACAGGGTTGCATGAAGATGTCATGAGATGATGACGTAAGCCGTGTTTAACATGGTGCTCAGTCAGCGCTCACTGAATTCTACATCATTCTAGTCTTACCTCTTTTGGGAGGCCAGATGGCTCTGGTTAAGCAAATTGTTTGAATCTCTCCATGCTTTGTTTTTCTCCTGAAACAAGCCACTTGTATGATGGGCTCTTAAATTTCCTTGATTCTATTAGCAGGCACAAATATGCAAGAAAAGTGATCCAGGGAAGCAGGTGATACTCTTTCAGATTTTATGCAAAATTTTTTTTTTTTTTGCCATAGTTCACTTGATAAACGGGACAAAGGTATTGTCAAATTTGCCTCCGTCACGCTAGAAGGCATCTTTCATGAAAGTTTCCATTGCTGCATTTAGCTGCCGTGGCTTTAACTTAATCCAGTCTCTTTCAAAAAGCCGAAGAATTTGGGGAAATGTTTCCAAAGTGCTTCTGCTCTTTTAATACTTTAATATGTTATATATGATTTCATGTTATGTTAAAATGTTAGATTCCCTACCGACCAGTTTAATCATCAAGAAACAAAGCCAGCAGTTAACACAGAATGATATTGTCTTTAGAAAAGGCAATCTCAAAGGCTGATTTGGAAGAATGTTTTTATGCCAGTTCAATCCTTGCCTTAAGTGAAGTTTGATCAAATCAATTATCCTCTTTGAGCCTCAGCCTCCACATCTGAAAAATTCAAGCTTTAAACCAGCTGAGCTCTCTTGGGTCCTTTCTAATGTGTCATGTTGTATCATAGTATGCTGTTTTACAACTTGCCTGCAAGTTCTTTGACACTCCTCAAATGGTTGAGCCTAATTCTAGTCCCTTTCAATAATTAAGTATTCACTCATGGGGCTGCATCTTCTGGAGCATTGACTTACAGCTTTCTCCTGCCTCTACCTGGAGAAGTCCACGTTTCCCTTCCCATGGACCCCTGTGCTCTCCTACCAGGACTTCCAAAGCTAGCACTCCTTTCCTCTCCAGAACCTCCCAGAAAAGCACTGGCTCTGTGGTGTTTGGACTCTTTGCTGCTATGTTCCTAGATGGATGGGTTTCAAGCACCCAAAAGGGGTCCTCTGAATCCCCCTTGTCCTATAAAGGCATTCCTCCTTCTGACCTGACCCAAGAGAAGGCAGGGAGTGAGCCAGGAGAAACACAATCATGGAGGCTAGGGGTGGTGAACTAGAGAGAAGGTAGCACAGGCTAGGACCAAGCAGCCCCCCTCCATATGAAGTTATATGCTGCAACAATCCAAGATAAGACGGCAGCCTCACAGGACACAATGAGTCCATGAGCCTGTTGGGTTCATGGGACAACTGGGAAGGATTTCAACCCCTAGGCTGCCAGGAGAAGAAGCCTGGAGCGAGGTGAGCCTCAGGGACCACGGAGTTGTTTTTTCTGATGGCAGATCTGCCCCCAGCCGCAGCTCCTTTGTTACACTGGCCTTCCTCTCAGTAGCCTTGGGAAGCCTCTTGCAGAAGGCGAGGAGGGTGAGGTGGACTTGACTGATCTCACTGCCATTGTTGACCCCTGTTCAAAAGCAACATGGGAGTCAGCTTCTCTAACTTTTTCTCCAACATTCTTGCCCTCTTGTTTATTGTTCCAGCATAAAACTCTTTATGGAGAGGGGCTGCTTGTCTTCCATGAGTGTGTCTCTTTCAGCTTACACCCTACCTTCCATTGGGGTCAGGTCAGTGGAAGGAACCTTTTACAGGACAAGGGGGGCCCAGAGGACCCATTCTGGGTGCTTTAAACCCATGCATCAAGGACCAAAGAGTCCAAATCACCACAGAGCCCGTGCTTTTCTGGGTGTTGGGAAGAGGAAGGGAGTGCTAGCATTGACTGCCCTTGGCAGGAGGGCATGGGACAGGAGGGCTGTCTCCTGGGAGGGCTTCTCTAACATTTCCTCCAAAGTTCCTGCCCAAGGGGAGGAGAAAAAACCAGGGCTGGGAATAAGGGACTTGCATCATCCCAAGAGGGAGGGCCTCCTGGTCGGTCTCACTCCAGAACGGCTTTGGAGTGGAGAGAGGGTCAGCGCAACCTCAAAATGTCTTTGAATATACAAATGGCCCATAAGCACAGGAAAAGTTGCTCACCATCGTTGGCCATGAAGGAAATGCCAATCAAAACCACAATGAGGTACCACTTCACACCCACTAGAATGGCTATGATGAACAAAATGGAAAAGAAGAAGTGTGAGGGAGGATGTGGAAAAATTGGAAACTTCATACATTGCTGGTGGGGATGTAAAAGGGTACAGCCACTGTGGAAAAGTTTGGTGGTTCCTCAAAAATTAAACACAGAATTATCCCACAATTCCATGCCTAGGTATATTCCTCAAAGAAATGAAAGCAAGGATGGAACAGATATTTGTAAAGTGGAATTATTCACAATAGCCACAAGGTGGAAACAATCCAAGTGTCCATCAGCAGATGAATGGAGAAAGGAAACGTGGTCTATCCATACCACGGAATATTACTCAGCTGTAAAAAAAAATGAAGTTCTGATACATGCGACAACATGGAAAAACCTTGAAAATGTTATGCTAAGTGATGGAAGGCAGAAGCAAAAGGCCACATCGTTTGTGGTTTCATTGACATGAAATATCTAGAATAAGCACATTTGTAGAGAGAAAAGTAAATTAGAAGTTACCAGGGGTTGGGAGCAGGTGGGGGAAAATGGGTACAGAGTTTCTGTTCTGAGTGATGACAAAGTGAGGGTAATGGATGCTGGTGATGGCAGTGCACCATGAATGCGATCAATGCCACTGAATTATACACTTAAAAATGGTTAAGATGGCAAGAAAGAAATTTTAACGTCTTTGAAGTCTTACTTTATCTTTAAAATCTCTTGCAAATTTTGTATTTTAACTCCATAATATGTCAATGCTCACTGAAATGTAAAACACAGTCTTCTTTCTCAAATCTTGGGGTTTCCCCAGGATGTTCAGAGTTTTGTAAGCCTCCTACCCAAGTGGAGAAGCAATCATGTAATCCCACAGTGGGCAAAAGTCCACCACTTCTGACCCTGGATGGGTCCTGGGGGGAAAATCTTCCCTCTAGACTGCCTCTAGCTGGTTGTGGGGCCTTGGACAAGTAAGCAATCTTGCTACAACTCGACGTCCCACAGGTACAATAGGGATGATTCCAGGCTCCCCACTTTCCAGGGTTTTTCTGAGACTAGGATCTCCCTGGTGGAGCCCTTGGTACTGATGATTGTCAGTCGTTATTTAAATGACCCTGACTCTCCACTCACTTTTAGCTATTCCCACAGCCCGAATTCTCCGGAAGACTTCCCGCCTTTAAATTCCCCCAACCCTAAGCTCTTCCACTTAATTATTATGCCCCAGCTAAATAACCACAGCAGGCTGGTTTTGCCTTTATTATTTTTCTGAAATGGTAGATCTTTCTTTCTAGAATCTCAACTTTTTATACAGGCAACTGTCCACACGCCCAGGCAGGTTTATCAACAATTTCCAAACTGTGCACCCAGGGCCAGACCATCTGCGTCATCTGGTAGACCCAGGCGGGTAGGGGAGTAAACTCTAGGAGTCTGCCCAGCTATCTGTTTTCATAAGCCATTCAGGTGATGCTAATGCCGGCTCACATTTGAGAAAGCACTGACAAAGACCAAGGTAATTAAAACAGATAATTACACAAAACAAAACAAAAACACATCTTGGAAGCCCACCCCGAGTTCCGAGGTAACCGTGACGTATCTGCCCTTCCTGGCCTGCCGTTCGGGCCTTGGCCCCTCTGAAGGCACAGGCTGGGATAGTGAAGTCCCGGCCGGCGCCAGGTCGCCCCACCCCCACCCACCCCACCCCCACCCTGGGGGTCCCGGCGGACCAGTAAGGTTCGTGCGGGGCTGGGCCGCCCTGCCTGCGAGAGCAGCGGAGGAGGAGGTCTGTTCAGCCGCGAGGCGGGGCAGGGAGGCACTACGTGCGCGCGGGCTCAGGGCGAATGTCCTCCGGCTGTTCGCGGCCCGGTGCCCGCCTCTCCGAGCGCGTCCCCCGCGCCTTCCCCGGCCAAAGTTGGTCAAACCCACCCGCGCCGCCACTTGGCGGGTGGGGTCGATAACTCCGGCCTCCGGGTTTTAGGAATGGCCCGGGGCGTGTCCGGTTTCCGGGCGGGGTTGGCTCCGAAGTCCCTGAAGTTTGGAGAAGGAAGGAATAAGAAGAGGGATGACCCCCTCGATTCTACGAGCTGCTCGGGGTGCGAGAGTTTTCTCTGTTTGTCAACTTCTCGCCCGCGCCGGGGACTCCCTTGGCCCACGCGACAACAGCAGGGAGACCGTTCTGCGACCCTCCAGGGGGGCAGACCCGCTGGGCCCGGGGAGACCAACTCTATCCACGGGAGGAAGAGCGCGCTCTTGCCCGGGGCTGGCGCGGAGGGGAGCCCGCGGCCTGCAGAGGGCACGCCCACTAGCCGCCCGAGCCCTCAAGGAAACCTGCTTGCTCGCTTCTTGGCGCCCGGGCGATCCGACGCTTGGCCAGCAGCCCCAGGTGGCGAAGGGCCGCCGCACCTCCCGCCCGGCCCCTCCCTGGGCCCGGCCCGTGCCCTCCTCCCACTCTGCCCTGGAGCAGCCGCCGCTAAAACCCGGAGACTCCCAGTGGTGCCGCAGTCTCCTCTAAGGCCCACAGCAGGATCCGGCCAGGAGGACGCGTTAAGTGCCCCCACCCCACCCCCGCCCACCCCGGGATTCTGAGCCAGGGCCCGCGTCGCGGACCAGCCTCGACCCGACGGCGTCATGGAGGCCCCGGAGGCGAAGCTACTGAGTTTGGAGACGCTAAGATCTGCGCCTTTCAGAGACGACCCGTTGGCGGCAGAGGAGCCGCACGCCCCAGGGATCCTGTGCCTGGAAGGTGGCGAGGACGGCGGGGGCGCCGCCGAGGCCCCGGGCTCCGACGCCCAGTTCCAGGTCAGGCCCCTGTCCTCGCAAGGCGAGTCCTCCCTCTGCGAGCAAGAGGAGATGCTGGAGTGCCGGCGCCGTGTGCGCTCCTTCTCGTTGCCTGCGGACCCAATCCTGCAGGCGGCCAAATTCCTGCAGCAGCAGCAGCAGCAGCAACAGGCCGTGGGCCTGGGCGTGTCTCGTGCTGACAAGCCGCTCGGCCCCGGAGGCTGCTGCCCCAAGTGCAAGAAGCGGGTGCAGTTCGCGGACGCGCTGGGACTGCGTCTGGCCAGCGTGAAGCACTTCAGCGAGACCGAAGAGCCGCAGGTGCCACCCGCCGTGTTTTCCCGCCTGCGCAGCTTCCCTATGCGCGCCGCGGACCTGGAGCAACTCGGGGGGCTGCTGGCGGCGGCCACGCCCCTCACCGCGCCGCTCCCCGCTGCGCCCCGGCTGCGGCCTCTCTTCCAGCTCCCGGACCCCGGCGCGGCGGCCGAGCGCCTGCGACAGCAGCGCGTGTGCCTGGAGCGCGTGGACTGCGCGGCGTCCTCCGGCGCAGAAGTGACCGGCTCCGGCCGAGTGCTCGGCTGCCCGGGGCCGAGGGCCGTGACCGTACGCTACACCTTCACTGAGTGGCGCTCCTTCCTCGACGTGCCCGCCGAGCTGCAGCCAGAACCCGCCGAGCTGCCGCCGCCAGAGGACCCATCGGAAAGCCAGGGACCCGGACCCGGGCGGGCCGCGGAGGAGCCGGGCGCCGAGCGCTTTCACTTCTCACTGTGCCTGCCCCCGGGCCTGCAGCCCACCGAGGACGAGGACACCGGCGGACAGGGCGTCGCGGTTCACTTCGCCGTGCGTTACAACTGCGCACAGGGCGAGTATTGGGACAACAACGCGGGTGCCAACTATACGTTGCGCCCCTCGCGCTCCACCGACGCGCTCTGAGCCTGGGGGCCCGGGCCTTCCACAGCCGGGCGCCGGCCTGGAGAGGGCTTCGGCGCAGGGAGAAGGTGCTGAGCAGTGCGGGGGCTCAGCGACTCCCGGGCCGCTCGTGTCTGCTGGGTGATTTGCTAGGGACGTGTGGCTGATGGATGGGAGCTTGGAGGAAAGGGATTCAGAACCTCCCACTGCGCAGAGCCTGGCAAAGCTCCCAGTCTCTCCAGCCTCAGTCTGCTTCTCGGTTGGGTCTGCGTAGGGCGTTTCTAGAATTCCCACCGCCCCGGTCAGGATGGGGAGAAATCCCCAAGGCCCCAGCAGTCGCTTTCTCCAGAAAAAGGTGACTGACCCCTGCGCGCTGCTACAAGGACTTTGGCCTTTGTATTACCTGTGCAGGTCGTGGTTCAGCCCAGATTGCCAGGCTTTCCCCTGTAAGGACGAGGCTTTCCCACCCCCGACCCCAAAGAAGCATGCAAAGGGAGGCGCAGGCCCGGCCATGGGGCAGCGCCTCAGGCCCTTGCACGCAGGCCTGTTTCTCATTGAAAACCCGTTGGGATGAGGCCAGGAACAGCAGGCCGCCCATTTCTTTCCATGTTTGCACAAACCTAACGTTATTTACCCAACTTTTGTCTTTGTGTACAAATGCACTTTAAAAAAACGAAATAGAGGCCACTTGCAATATCTTTTAAGCTGTCCTTTATATTTTGGCTCACATACCCTTGGGGGGGCCTTGACAGTGGGGTAACTGCCAGGAGGTGCACTTTAATCGTCAGCATTTCAGTGTCCCTTCACTGAGTCTTCCTTTATGAAGAGGAAGGACCCAAATTTCCCATACTGAACAAAAATGATGGGTTTTTTTTTTTGTTTTTTTTTTAAGTTTTGTAGAAGGACATGTCCCCAAATTGGATGAACTGAAGGGCCATTGTCATGCGCCGGCCTTGGCTGTCAGCAGTAAGAGCTGTTTCCAGCTGGTCACATGCTCTGCTTGCCCCAGCATAGCTGAAGCTGCTCGACCTCCCCGGGCCCCTACAACAACAGGGAGAGAGGCTGGGCAATTTGTCCCCTAACTGAAAAGATGGCTTTCTGGCCAGCTCAGAGATCTAGCTTGTAAGGATGGTGATGATGAAGAACTATGCCCAGCCAGTGCTCAGTACCGGTTGGGCCCCCTGTATACTTGAGGACCACCAGGGAGGGATTCCACACGGCTGGTGGCTGTGAAGTCAGGACCATGTGGCTATGGATGGAGTGGATGGGGGTGGGGGAGGCCTCCCGGGAGAGCCCTGATTGCTTCACAGCTTGGCCATCCTGGGTAATTTACCTTTCTTTTTTTTTCTTTTGGTTTTCATATTTTCCAGCACATGACTAGTACAATCGATTTGGAATGGTAATCTTTAAGGAGGGGCAGTTTTCACTGTGAGCCTCCAGAACAGGGGTCTGCAAACTTCCGTCCTTGGGCCCCATTGCACCCATAGCCTGTTTTTGTACCACCTATGAGCTGAGGATTTTTTTTACAGAACGTTTTTTTAAAAAGTCAAAAGAAAATTGTTTTGTGACGTGTGAACGTTATAGGAAATTTAACCTTGGGTCCGTAAGTCAAGTTGGAGGACAGCCAGCTGATTCTCTTTGGTCCTGTGCAAGCCTGCTTTCCTGCTGCAAGGTGGATATGAGTAGATGCAGCAGACCCGGACGGTACAGCCCTGCAAAGCCGAAAATATTTACATTTACTATCTGGTTGTACACTCAAAGTTTGCCTTCCCCTGGTCTAGAGTAGTAGTATTCTAAAACACTTTATGCTGAGAGTTATATTCAAAAGCAGGGGACTGTCAGCACAAGTTAAAGTTTAAAGTGAATTTTGCCATTTGAAATAAACCTCTTGTGGATAATATTTTTAAACTATTTAGGTAACTCTCAGTTAATCTTGGTTAGACTAAGTAGTAAGACCTCCATTTGTGCAGGCTTTTTTACTACACCAGTGAGGAGATTCTACCTGTTACCTTATTTCGTGAAAGACATAGTAACAAATTATCTGAGATATAGTCCCCATCTGAATTTCCATTGAACTTAAAGAAAAAACTGCTAGATATTTCAATGACTCACTATGTGGCATCCTAAGTAACAGAAATTGTTTGAACGTTGGTTGGGGACATCCCTTTTAATGGCAGTAGTATTTTCCCAATTTTTTGACCATGAAAAATTAAAAATAAAATACTATATTGACTAGAATTATTAATAATTTCCCTCAGGAAAACCATCAGGAGTTAGTGAGTTATAATTTATACTCGGAGTAAAGCAAACTTTAAAAAAATAGCCATCTCAATGAAATAATTTTTAATTCATGTGTGCTCAAAAACTTTTATGACAATAAAAGTTAACCAGTTCTAGCTTTCAGTCATTTTTTTGCTCTTCAATACAAAAGGAACCACTTTGTGCAGTTTCCAGGTACTCTTGAGACTGGTATACCCTTTCTTTAAAGTGCATTATTGTGTATTACAACCACTCCTAGATAAATGCGTTTTATATTTTTCTTGTATTTATAAATACATTTTAGCTGAAAAATATAAAGAGATATTTTAGTTGAAAATATTATAGATAACCTGTACCACAGTTTGGGAAATGCTGGTTTTTATGAAATGATTAGTTATTTTGGATTATTTAAAATCTAAATTAGGATGAAATTTAACTAATGGGTCCTATATAATTATTAAATTAGAGATCTTCTTGTCTAGTATCCTTTCAAATAACCCACCAAATCTGGAATAAAATAGATAAGTATATTTTTAAGAGATGTGTACAGCAAATTTTCTATTCTTATAGAATATATTTTGGAATTCAAAAATTAATTTAAGAAGTATATATTTCATAATAAAATGAACATCAGACATGGCTACTGGAAAGGAAATATAGCTTTGCTGTCCCTTGCATCTTACAGAATCACTTTTCCATTATTCAGTATTTTATAAAATTTTTTGAATAGCCTAGTCTTTTTGCAAATGGTAATAGCCTTTCAGAGTACTAGAATTGACTCTTTTAAATGTCAATTTCATTTTATAAAGTGCCAATTTTTCTTTGTAGACTAATAGCAACTATTTTTAATGGTATGTAAGGTGTTTAAAAAAGTTTTATAATTTTTTTACAAAGTCGATTCAAGTGAAATTACTTTCAAAGACATAAGGAAGTATTAGAGTAGTTCATGAAAGGAAGTAAAACACACACACACATACACCAAAGCAAAATTCCAACAGTGCAACCATTGCTTTTTTTGCAACAGTATTTACCTCAACTGAAGTGAGAGTCCCTCTACCTGAAAATAACTTAAAACTTTTCTTAACAGTAGTGATGAAAAATGAACTTACGCTTGGCTCATTTAATGACCCTGCCGTCCCCCAGTGAGAGACGGTTGTTTCTTCCTTATGAGCACATAGGCCTTTCAATCACTGGGTCAGCGAATATCAAATAAGATGTGTGTCTCTAGCTAAGGGTTTCAGAAGCAGAGGCTGGAAATGTGGCAGATATTTGTATGGGGCAGAATTTCAAATCCCTCAGGTTTGCGAGGCCAGGTGGCCAGCTGGCTCGAAGACCTCACTAGGGATCCTGCTCTTGGAGTGGACGCTGGACTCTGGGATGCCCACTGAGCTTTGGAGACACGCTCTGTCCACCCATAGCAGGGGCCACAGCTCAGACCGCCTCACTGCATCCAGTAGGAATGAGGCAGTTGTCATTATTAACGAATCTTGAGTGTAGGCCTAACGAATCTTCAGGTGCCCCATGTGGGCCTTCCGTCTTAACCATCCCCTCTCCTCTTTGCACCCCTCCTCCTGTCTGGGCCAGGTGGTGGGACTTCCTTGCAAATACAGTGGTCCTTGAGACAGTTCTCCACCAGATGTCAGACTATACTGAAGCAGAGCCTTCTTACTCGTTTTGTTTCTGAGCTTTAGTGTTCGCCTACTCTTAATATAGCCTTTTACGAATTTTCCACCGTTTTGCTCTCCAGCGCTCATTCCCTGACTCAGCTGCGCTATTTCTTTCCTTAAGAGCATCGTGGCTTAGAACCACTTGGGGAACTGTCATCAGCATCATGAGTTCTTTGTTAGCAGCGCAAGTGACAGCCATATGGTGGAAGTCGGATGCTCTGCTTTTTTTGTGTGGAATCACAGTGCAGAATCAAATGTGCATATTTGATTGCATGCATCAGGACATGGGTTTGTAGATTAAAAGAGCAGTGCTGGGACATGGAATGATTTGACAAGCAACACAGATGAACTGCGAGCAGTCTGCGGTCTGCAGCCTTTGTCTGGCTCATTCCCATGATACTTGAAGCTGGTGGGTCTCTTGGGAATTGGGAGCATGTTATTTGTTGTCACTGGGGCAAGAGGCTGGGAGCACAGGTGGGGGAGGCCCCTGACAATCCTGGGCCATCCCAGCGACCCCTCCCATCCTTCCTGCCGAATGGTCCTGGCCATCTTGTAGACAAGTGGGCAGGTGCCTGGAAGCACCCCAGAGAGAGGTTGACCCTGGTTTCCCTTCCAGGCTGTACAATGGACATAGTCCACCAGTGGACACTGTTTTCATGCTACCCTTCCCTTAGCTGATCAGGGGAGGCTGAGAGAATGAGCCCCCTCCATCATCCTTTCATCCTCCAAGGGTTGGTTGTTGGAGTGCTTACACTTTGGGCAGATACAGATGTTAACGTGAGGCTCATTCGGATTTCAACTTCTTTGACCCCTTTTAGGTAAACTTTGTGTTTGCATTTTGTGGAGTTTAATTCTTTGACCGTGGCAGTCCGTGAGCAAGCAAATTTTTGCAAGGAAAGAGCAGAACCACATTTCAGCTGAAAGTAGATTTTTGAGATGGCCAAGATCAAGGGCTTATTTTAAGATGTGTTGGTGAGATTTTCCTAGTGAGACTAATTGAAATCTGTGTACATACTGAGTTTGGAGCCAGTTCAACTGGGAAATCTACCTGTATACAAATATCTCTGTAAAAAAAAAAAAGATATTTTAGATGATTTACAGGCATAAAGAAATTGGCCCAGCATAATGTCCCCCAGTTGTATCTACTCATCCCATTTATTCTATTGGCATTGCTCAGCTCCTGTCCTTTGGTACTTGTTACCTGATGTCATTTCCCAAGGAGAGCAAGTAGCATCCTAATGTGTGGCGAAATGGAAAAATTTATTTGCAACTTTGAATTAATAAAGAGTTAAGACTGGAGGATTTCTGGAATGAAGCTTGAAACATTGGAGCTCCAAGTTGAAAAATCATGAGCACATCCTGCAGATGGCTTTTCTACAAATAGCTACACATGCATGATGTTGAGGAAGCATCTGCTAAAGTGGATGAGAATTTCATGTTCGTGGGAAACTAACAGTCTTTGGAAGGGGCTGCCTTTTGGTGCTCTGGGAAAGATAGGAGGTTTCAGCTACTTCCTTGGCATCTTTGGGTAAAGGGTCTTTGTTTTCAGGAGGCTGCTCCGTTGCAGTTGCAGCAGATCTTTTTATGCACTAAGTAGGTGAAAGACATCACTATTCCCTGGACAGAGTTAGGTTTCCCTTTCCTTAAGTTTTGCATTATTTGAAAAGAAATGTGATTGGTTTATATTCAGGGCCACTATAAACTGGCCAGACCATTCCATTTGTGTGTTTCCTTCAGTCTGGTTAAAGAACCATCATAATAAAAAATTCAGGCATGTTGTTTTTGATACTATATATTTTTTCAGACAGAAAACACAAACGCTTGTAGGTTAGCCCATGTCACAATTTAATTGTCTACCGCAAGACCCAGTGAGGTCCTATTTGCCATGTTGGGCTTTTAAAATTAAAAATCCAACTGAGATCAAAGGTCCTGGGGATATGTATAAATATAAATACACTTGATACACTTGGCTATTAAATTGCAGACAAATGTTAAAACAATGATTTCATACACAATTATGTGCTTTTGGAAAAAAAAAACTTAGAAAAGTCTGTGAATTCCTTCCCCCTAAAAATTGGAACTAGATCTTGCTTCTTTTGTTATCTTGGACTTTGCTGTTTACCAAAAAGTCATTTAAAAATGAATATACGTCTTTTTCCGAATTATGCAAATGTTCTAACAAATGATCATGATGATGAATTTGCAACTATGTGATGATATTGTGAATTACTGATTATATATGTAGAATGGAATGATCATATGTTAAGAATGTTTGTGTTTCTTTCTTGTCATTTTTTTTTAAAGTTAAAAATTAATAATAAATAAATAAATAAAATGAATTTACATTTTGGCGCATTGAGCCTTGAAAGACTGGTTTTTCCGGCAGCAGGAAACAACACCATCCAAGTACAGATGCTAAGTTCTGGAAGCCAGGGGTTGCCCCGGGCAGGCTCCACATGTGTGCCCATTTCTGGAGCACCCATATCTAGAGCTCAGCTGTGAGAATATGGAGCAGATGAAACCTGCTAGGGCCTTCCTGCCTGGGCAGTGAGAGGTGGAGGCTGTGTGAGCCTTGCTTTTGCCTCTGCTACAGCCACTGGCTCAGAACCACAGCAGGAATCTGGTCCTTACAAATGGAGCCTGCAAATCTGGATAAATGGGTTAGAGCTAAGGGTCTCTATAATGTTCCGTAAACATCTTCTGGACGCCTGCGTGCCCTTATTCCTTGTGTGGGACTGTAGGGCAGAGAGACCCCGTTTCGTGGGCACTGGCTCCCTCTGTGAGGAACGTGTCCGAGTTTGACCTGCTGGGAGCTCGGAACCCTGTATTATTACCATCTGCCGTTACCGTAATTTCACGTAATTGCCAAATGGGATTTAGCATCACTAGTGTGTGCCTGGAATCTTAAGGTTTCCCGAGTTCTCTGGGGATACTGGCTCTAGAGGTCTGACTTGGCTTGCCAGCAGGAGTTGATGAGTTGCCAGGCCCCGGGGGGCGGGGGGTGAAGTGGGGTCTAGCGCTGGACAAAGGTGAACACCTGTCTTTGTTGGCACAGCGCTGGCCCTCCTTAACTGAATTCAAACACACGCCTTTATCAACTGGGCTGCTATGTAGTGAAAGTGGGACTCCGCTTTGGACAGTGTATTTTTATGTGATTAGTTGGAATTTTATACAGTTCCTTCTGATAATGTGAGGGAAAATAGCCTTATTAACCTCGGCTTTATGACTTGCTTGAGAAATGTGCCCAGCGGAACCTTTAGGACGAGTAGCAGATTTCTGGGAATGTGGTTTTTGACAGTGTTTGTTTAAACTGAGAGCTACTGTGGTCAAAACTCAGCCCTAATGCTTCTCTGGGTTTTTACAAGCTTTGTTAGGTCTTTGTGATTCGAAAATGTGTTTTCAATTTTGGGGTGTGATTTGTTTTTTTTTTGTCCTGTCTGCCACTCTGCTGTATGGTTCTTTTTTCTGTATGTGTGGTGCCTAAAGTTGCTGAACCCAAAGCCCTGATTTGAATAAAGAATTGAAAGTGAGTTTATAGTTTGATACTTTAAAGCCATCACTGATGTTGAGACAGTTTGCGTTGTCCCAGCTTGGGGGAGGCGGTTGGGGGCAGTGCTACTGGCATCTAATGGGGGGAGATCAGGGATGCTGCTAAATATCCTGCAGTGCACAGCAGCCCCCCATGACAAAGAATTATCTGACCCAAAATATCAGTCATGCTAAGGTTGAGAAACCCTGAGTTAATAGTGTTGTAGCGATGGTGACGCTAGTTTTGACAATGTATTGTGGTTGTGTAAGATGTAATCACTGGGAAAAGGTAGGTGAAGGGTACATGAGAACTCTTTGTGTTTGTGATTTTTTGAGTCTTAACCGCATTCAAAATGAAAAGATATAACAACAACAATAATAATAACTTAAATGGAACCTTTTGTAAAAAGCCTATCATTGAGAAGTATATAAAGCTTGATCAAGCACTCTGGGTGAAGCAGCTCTCCTAGCTGCCAGGGGCAGGTGACATGACTGGAAGATGCAGAGGTAATGAGCTCCACCCCTGGCTGGCAGCCCGCTTTCCACCCAGCCCCTTACCCTAGTGTGCATGCGTTGCCACACTTGCAAAACAGGGGCAGTAATTCTTGCTTGATTAATTGCTGTGAGCCAAGAGGTAAATGATTTTTGGAGTGCCAAGTGTCCAGTTGGTTCTCAACATCATCCTTTTTTCCCTCTGGCTCCTGCCAGTTGGTTTTTGCTGATTTCATTGAGGATACCTGTGGTCTGACTTCATCTGCATGGGGGGAGAATAAATGAATTTTCCAGTTTGGGAAATGAATGGCAGTTGCACCAAATGTGCTACTCAGCCAAACTGTTCTTGTTACCTGGACCAAAGATGTGCTGTTTGTTTCTTGACATTCACACGATATGGGATGTGTATTATGCATGCATCTTGTTTTGACATCCTCCATACAATATATATACATAGCTCTGAGCTTAGAGCCCTTGCGTTTCCTTAGGACAGCTCCTACGAAGAGCTATCAGGCCTATCTTATGCAGCTGCTTGTGGGGGCCTCCTCTTTGTTGACTCTTCTTTGACATGCTGAACATCCATTCTTTGGAACCACTGTTTTGGTTTCTGGGACCACTCTGCTGCTTCACCTTCTTTCTCCACAAGCTGCTCCTTTTCAGTCCCATGGGGGCCTATTCTCCTTTCTGCCATGCTATCCTCCAAGGATCTGCCTTTACCTCTCTGTTCTTTTGTAAAGATGCTGTAAATCCCATGAGAGAAAACTGTCTGATTCTTTTTATATTTTCCATGGTGGCCAGTGTTCCTTGGTCAGCCCATGGGAAATTCTGCCTTCTTTCAGCAAGTCACAATGGAGCAACTACTAGGTATCAGGCGTGGTCACAGTGTTGGATAAGGGGTGATTAAGACAGACAGACATATATCGTTCTCGTGGAGCTTGGATTTTGCACCAATGAACTTTTCTGTGGACAACTCTGATCTATCTACACCTATAGATATAGTCTCTTCACTCCCACTTCTATCTTCCTTCCTTCTCCAAACCCCAGACAGCTCCACATATGTAAATGCCATCTTCCCCAATGAAACTGACACTCAGAATGCCCAGATTTGGCCCAAGGAGACTTCCTTTTAGGGGAAGGCCAAGGGGCTCTGCCTCTGTTTCCTTTAGCCTTCCTTCTAGTGGAGGGTGGCGTGGTCTCTGGATGAAGGCTGCTGCCTCCCAACACCCAAAGATGCTTCTCAGTCTAGAACCTGCTCCATCTGCTCTTAACACCAACCCTGCTCTTGGGTACAAATTTGTCTAAAATCACTGTTTGAGTGGGACAATGACTTTGGAAATCTGTTTGGCAGTATCTACTAAGAAGGATTATATGCATGCTCTATGATTAGAACTTCCACATAGGTGCAGAGATGTGTGGACCAAGGGACATGTACAACAATGTTTATGGCAGGGTTATTTGTAATTGTCAACATTGGAAACAGTGCACTCTGTGGTCACACCAAACCCATGGAGATGCTTGCACCTTGCTGGTAGGGTGGTGTGGACTGAGATGGAGCAAGGGAGTTACAGCTCATCTCATTTTACACCTACCCTCATACCCACTGATCAATGCAAAGGTGGGAAGAAACCCTTGTTTTATGACTTGTCAATTAGATCTCTCTCTTGCTTGGGAGGGAATGGCTGATTTTGATTTGGCTAGAGGCCAAGGGATGTGATGCCATTCACCTGGATTATTCACTCAATCCTAACAATTCTCAGTTGATAGGGTAGGTGGGCAACAGCTGTTCTCCACTTCTGGTCTCCAAAGGGGGTTTCTCCCATTCTTCTGGCCTTCTGCCCCACTCCTCACTCCTGCCCACAGAATTACCTGCTTGGTGGGCACACGTGGGATCCACATGTCCTGACAGGATGAGCTCTTCTTTCAGGGGTTCTGAGGGTGGGACATGACTCTCTCCCCCTTTCGTCTTGGACCGGCAAGAGGCCACTACGTGTGTATGCTTTGCAGAATCACACTTTCCCTTGGGTGGGAAGGGTCCACGTGGGGATTCAGACTAAATAACTCCAATTTTGATTCTCACACTTAGCAACATTGCTCATCCAATTATAAAGGTTCATACCAATTATAAAGATGACATTTGGTTGCACTGAATTCTCACTTTTCTTATTTCTTCAGTGATTCACAACTTGGGTTGGGGAGAAGAGTGCTGTTTTCTGGGCCCTCTTAGAGACCCACAACACAATCCCATGAGATGGGTTTAGTTCTGGAGAGATTGAATAATTTTCCCAGTGAGTAAGAGACTGAGTTTGGATTTGAACCTAGGTCAGTCTGATCTAAATCCATTTTGGTCTTTACCATCATGTTATATATTGTATACTGCTATAATGACTACACAGAGGACCATGTATGGTGTTTCATCCATAGGAAGGAAAGGAGATTTTGCTCAGGGTCCTTCTTTCCCCCTTGGTCTCATGAGGGTGCAACCCTAGACATCTGGACATCTTAATATCTAGACAAGAGAGGTCAAACACCTTTTCCTTCCTACCTAGGACCTGTCGTCAATGTCTAGCCTTCTTCTGGGGGTCTTCAGAGGACTAGCTAGCTTCCCTGTTCATTGTGGACCTTACCAGTTGAAAAATAAAAAAATAATGAACTTAACTTCTTAAAGGCCTCAACATGGCTCCACATTTCATTAAAATACAGCGTTAGTCAATGGTCCAAAGTGGAAGTTTTCCAGCCAGCTTAAGTCAACAGGGGAGTTGGTTTGATGGATATTGGGCTATCATGTGGAATCTAAGGGCAGCTGGCCTCTCCAGGGCCTGGAAGCCAACAAGTGTGGAGCCACTAGGGATCAGGAAGGAATCTCTCTCTGCCCTGTCTCTGCTCCCCACTGTTGCATTCTTCTCTCCTTGCAGCTGAGATTTCTCTTTTTCTCTGTCTCCGGAATAGATGGATAAAGTTAGATATTCAGTACTCCCACGTCTTTATCATTTGAGTTCAGGCAAACAGTCCAGATAGGAATAGAAACTGGCACTCCTAGTTCCAAGTTTCTAAGAGAGAACTATTGGCCTAGTTTGGGTGACGGGTCCATCCCTGTCCTATTAGCTGTGGCTGGCAGTGGGGCAGTGGTAGTTGTGGGTAGAATCATGATGCCAAGTGGTTATCAAGACCTTCCGACCCCTGTCGTGAGGGATGCAAAAAGGGGCTTTCATGAGATGGGCAGACACTCCAAAGTGTCTCTACTGCAAATAAAAGACACATACACAGAATCCTGCGCAATGTAGGCATACAGAAACGGAGAGAGGGTTTCTGTGCATGCATGCATTTGCATTACGGGGATATGTTTTGCCCTATATCTTCTTATTTCACTGAGGGGCAACACCACCTGCCAATCTTTCAGGATCTTTGCTTCCTCCCATTTATTATTCTGTGTATCCAATCTCTCATCAAGTTCTGGCACTTGGAAATGCCGTTTGGATTCATTCTCTCCTCTATCCATTCATGCTGCCACTATCCTTATCCGAACTCAGTCCTCTTGTTTCTAATGGTTAAGCAACCATTCCTTGCTTAACATTTCCACCCAATAAAACTCAGACTCCTTAGTCTAGCATTTATGATCTTTAGGAAAAGGGAATTTCTTCTTCTTATGAATCTTACTCTCTTTCCCATACCTACTTTATCTATACCTCTCCAAGACAGCTTATTACTTTAGACTTTGTAAAGCTGTCTGCATGCATGTCTTAAGTAGAGTGCCAAGTGTGCTACAACTAATGGAAGAATCCACGTCTGGTACATTTTGATATCTCCTGAGGTGTCCAACACAGTCTTGAGACTGGACAAGAAAGGAGCTAAGTTATTGCTTACTAACTCTAGATCAACCATGGCGGGAGAACTTTATAAACCTTATGCATTTAAGATCCTTACAACAACCCTGTGAAATAAATATATGGTTATCTCCATTGTAGAGGAGGAAATAGAAACTTGGAAAAGTTACTTGCCTAGGAGCTCACGTCCAGGAAGACAGCTAGAAGATGAATGAATAATTTTCTAGGTCTTCCATAACGTCAGGCTTTCTTATCGACTTATCCTTATTTTCTCCATTAAAAAACTCTGTGAAACTAGGATTTCTTCTGTGTTTCTGGGTGTACTCATCTGATGCCTGCCCTTGCAAGATCCTTTAACAGTAAGTTCTCCATTTTCCTTTCCTTCTCCAACACTTCAACCCCCTCCAGGCTTCGTCATTCCCAGTGCTGTCTGTGAGGTCTTCCCAGTCCACGCTCAACTAGTTTCTTGTAGCCAGGCTACTTTCGGTCATTTGCTAGTTGTTCTACACATGTTGGCTCATCTCTCCAACAGTGAAATAAGATTCTTAGGGGCAGGGACCCCTGGCTCATGCTGGTCCACCCAAACTGTACACTCCTCCTCAGACACATTCAGAACTTCCTTTTAAAACTGTGCTCCCTGTTGGGTAGTCAGGTAAGGTGCACAAGAAATAGAATTCCCCTCTCTTTTCCAGCTGGGTCCAATTATGGCTTTAGGAGTTCCGAGGCATGCAAAAGACGGAGTTTTCAGTTCAGAAAAAAAATAAATGGAAGCGTGCCTGCTGGGTCAGATGCGAGAGCAGAGGCCAATGAGGATTCTGAGGGGCCCAGGATAATCCTCCAAGAAGTTCCCTGGCCCTCTGCAGTCCCTTGGTGTTGGTTCTTGTGGAACATGAGCTGGAACTAAAAGCTCTGGCCCATCCACAGTAACAGCAAACACCACTGAAGAAAAGATCACCGAGGCCAGAGACCGGTCCTGAAGATTTCTTGCTCATTATTCCAAGACCAACATTCAGAGGATCTCCAGGATGGTTTCCTTCCTTTTGTTTTAACGGGAATTGTAGGCTCTTAGAGCGAAAAAGTTGTCTAGGGGTCTTGTGATTTGCTTCTCCGCTTTCTTATGGAGGAGGCAAAGACCCGATTTTGAAGTGACTTCGGCAAAATCACGAAGTCGATTAGTGAAATTAATGTTTAACAGATCTTTCAGGCTTTTCCATACCAGCTGGTTAACCTTTTTTTTTTTTCATGGGCAGGCACCTGGAATCAAACCTGGGTCCTCTGGCATGGCAGGCAAGCAGTCTTGCCTGCTGAGCCACTGTGGCCTGCCTCCAGCTGGTTAATTTGCTTCCACCTTTCTTAACCTTATACCACACCTTGTTTCCTTCCTCTGATTATAATTTTTTTCTTTAAGAAATGTTTTATTTTTAGCTGAGTTACTGAGCTGCCCTCTCGGACAAGCTTCTATTTAGTGTATCAACTTATAGAGAACCCCAAGGAAACCTAGGACTTTTTGAAATACATGCTAAATTTTGGAAAGTTAATAATCCTAAATGTGTTACGTATTTGCAGAATGAGTAGAAGAGTGCATTAGGCAAATCTTGACAAGATACCTTAATATTGCAGGCCTTGATCATATATCCTATATGTGTTGTGTGTATCCCCTATATGCACCAAAATGAAATACCCCTTTAAAAACCTAGAACTTTTATATTATTATTAAACCATCTCTTAATTTAAAACAGATGGTATCTCCTGGACTCGCTATTATGTAATTCACAGGAAGTTCTACTGAAATATTTTCACAATGTTTGAGATACCCAAATGATACTCTGCAACCAGTGTCACTTGTTTGTCATCTTCTGGCTGATTGGAGAAAAGTTTCTACTTTGTGTCAGGAAACTTTCTAAGAAAACTTATCACTTCAGTAGGAAAAGGATGTGGATAATTCATAGGAAGTGGTTTTCGTTTTTCTGCTGAGCCAGCTAATCCCTGCAAGCCTCTCCTCTCGAGGGAGGGGCAGCTTAACTATTGCTTAACTTTTAACATGGGCCACACTCTGGCCAGCCCAGATACACTCATTCTGAGACCAGTAGACTCAGAAAGCCTCCAACAAGTGCAATTCCAGCTCTGTCAGTGCCAATCATTTCCTGTGCCCTAATTGTAAGACATCAAGACTTTGTTTGCTGAAGCCATTGTGGTGTTAAGGATCTCCGTGGGTAAAGAGCATATAGTCTGAGAGTTCTCCTGGATTCCCTCTTCAAGGTTTTTGGACTTAAGACTTTGCCTTTGGGCAAAAGCAGCAGCATCCCTTTTTCTCCCCAAGTGGATATGAACACGAGATGCAATTTTCACTAACTGTTCCTGAAGTATTACAGAGGGCTGCAGAAAGATTGAAAAGGGAAGATCCTATTGCTTTCAGAGGTGTGGTGTGCTGTTGTCCAAATAGATTCTGCGAAAACTGTAAGAAAAAAAGCTGCTATGTCAAATCGTTGTTCTCTATATCAAGTTCTAGTTTTTCTCTGGATCTCTTTTTTTTAAAAAAACAAAAACAACTGGCAAATGCTAGTTTAGGGATGAGGCATCTGTTGGCTCAGGTGATGCCTATAATCTGGGCAACCCCTGCATTGGCTTGGCCAACTTCATCTGGGTGGTCTTACCAATGTGTACATCTCAGTGACACAAGAATGTTGTTGCTTCTTGGGGCTTCACTCTGGGCTACTGTCATGAAGCCACCAGCACAGTTTAATGCATTAGACTTTTAAAAGTATTCTTCAAAAAGGTCATAATGGTTGTCTTTGACTGAGATTCAGCCAGCTGGCTTCAGACCATATTGATGGAGAAACTTCTTTGTCTGCGAATGTGGGTAGGTCCAGAAGTGTTTCCATTTCTAAGAGGACATTTTCCTAAGTATAGGAAATGCTTACCTTCTGTTCTTTAAGCCTTTCTCTTCTTCTTCAGCTGCTGCTCTATTATACCCTGGCTTTAATGCCTGAGATATCCTTTAATCTAGAAAGCAAACAAGTTTCGCTTGAAATATTTTCAAGAGGAAAAAAAAGCAGCTCACTTTAGCATAAAATGTGTTTTCTTTACTTCTGGTTTACTTGTTGAAATTTTATTGTGCATTTTAGTTTCAGTCTTAGAACCAGGAGGTCAATTTTTAGGCCAGTCTTCATCAAACATTTTTTTTTTTAAATCCCTTGCCTCCTTTTGCTAAATATAGATTTGCAAATTTTCCGTACCACCCCTCTTCCCAGTCAATGATGCTACATACTGAAGGCTTTACAAGTAGGAACAGGCTATTTGTTCTCCAGGAACCTACAGGTACAATATCTTTATAAGAGTCTTTCGACTTGTTTTATTCCAATGGATTTTTTTTGTAAAATGAATAAACAGATACAATAATACTTTTAGCTCTTGGAGCTAAAAGATAAATTCGTAGACTCCAGTCTTTCTGTTGAAATTTGAAGTTGTTTGAAACCAACAGCAGAAGAAAGGCTTTCATCCTCCTGTTTTCTGCCTTAGCTAATGGATCACTATCTGCTCATCACCCAAGCCAGAAACCCGGGACTCATCCTAGACATCCCCCACCCCTGACTTCCCCCATCCAATGGGTTCTAGTGGTTTGGGAGCCCATCTGTCCATTGAAAACATGACACCTGTTCTTCCAGTGCTCATTTCAAAAGGGAACGACTTCTTGTTTCGGTTTGCTAAAGCTGTCGGAATGCAATATACTAGAAATGGATTGGTTTTTATAAAGGGGATTTATTAGGTTACAAATGTACAGTTCTAAAGCCATTAAGATGTCCAAATTAAGGCATCCAGAGAAATATATCTTGACATTGAAGAAAGGCTGCAGGTATCTGGAACACCTCTATCAGGTGGGAAGGCACATGGCTGGCATCTACTGGTCCTTGCTCCTGGTTTGTTGCTTCCAGCTTCTGATTCCAGTGGCTTTCTCTCTAAGCATCTGTGGGTCCTCACTTATCTTCTCTAGGGCAAACTCTGGGTTTCATCTTTTAGCTTAGCATCTCCAAACATCTCGTCTCTTGGTTTCATCTCTCTGCCCTCTGTGTCGGCTCTGAGCTCTCTCTCTGTTTTCTGCTTTTTTATTCTCTTCATAGAGGACTCCAGTAAAAGGATTAAGAACCACTTTGAATAGGCAGGGTCACATCTCCATGAAACCAACCTAATCAAAAGTTCTCAACTTCAAAATAGAAACTCTAAAAGTCCAAGTCCAAGAGAATACAGTTAAACAAGAGGAATTATGTGTAATGTATCAGCAAAAATTATGTACATGAAAGAAGAACAAGTGCATTTGGAACAGGATATAAAAGAAATGAAACAGTTGAATAATGTCACTACAAATCTCAGACTTAAAAACTGTAGATATTTGATGACATTAAGAAATATCACTTTAATTCAAGGACCTCTTGGTCCTTCAGGTAAAAAAGGAGATAGAGATGCCAGTGGAGAACGTGGCACACAAGGCATTCCAGGTCCAATAGGTTCCCCAGGTCTTAAAGGTGATCTGGGAACAACTGGCTTTCCTAGAAGTCAAGGATTCCCAGGACTAACAGGGAAGACAGGGGGCCAGGTAATCCTGGACAAAAAAGCCAGAAGGGAGCAAAAGGGAGTGGAACCACACAACTCCAAGACAGCTCAGCCGGTTGGTGGTGGCAGACTCCATGAGGGCAGAGTGGAGGTCTTCCCTGATGGTCAGTGGGGCACAATTTGTGATGGCTACTGGGAAATGCATGGTGGATAGGTGATCTGTTGTTTGGGATACCAAGGAGTTCAAAGTGTGCATAAGCAAGCTTATTTTGGACAATATACTCGCCCAATATGGCTGAAAGGATAGTTTGTTTTGGGAGAGAATCATCTATTGAAGAGTATAAAATCAAAGAATGTGGTGTGAGAAAAAGGGAGTGGAAGCACACAACTCCATCTAAGACATGAAGATGCTGGAATCACTTGCATTTTATAGTGAATCATATTTTCATTCACAATTATGAGTTTCATTATTTTAGCAAAATGATTTGTATTACCTTTGTCCGTTAAAATCTGTTTAATGAATGTTTAAGAGATTGAGAATATTGTTGGAAAGAATTTTTAAAATTGTTAGATATATATACTGAGCACTTTCCTAATTACTCTATGTTTATATTTTAACATTTTAAACTTCTCTATGAACAGAGTTTTAAAGTAGAATTTTCTAATATGGTGTATATAGTTTAGGGCTTCTAGATCATAAAGGCCAATGGTAATGGAAACACATACCAAATTTTTGCTCCAATTTATGACATCTTTTCCACAAGACTGCAATTTTTCATATTTTTTTTACTTCTTTGAAATTCCTATTTAGTTTATTTTAATTACTTTCTCAATAATAGGAGGATTGAGGCCATTTCCATTGGGCCAAGTTTGTGAAATTTACAATCTGCATACATCTTTAAAGGAAGAATCTTACTCAGCTTCTTTGGTCTTATCCTGGTTCTAAGATCTCTAAATGTGCAATAACTTAGCTGATAGATAGCAATGTTATTAATGATGTATCTTGGTCATGATGAGCCAGGTTACTTATTTTACATGGTAATGTACTGACAATTATTTTAGGGAACAATCGAGTTTGTTGAAAGCAGGATAGGAGAAAGGGGCCCAGATCTACCATCACTACTTGACAACATACTCAAACTATATGTGCCCCAATACTTGGTGGATCAAAAATTTCATTTGTCAACATTTGAGTTGAGTAATCAACTTGTTACAATTCTAGGACATTGTGTATAACGTGAAAAAATCTACTCCACTCTCAGAAAATGCGAATGTCTTGGAAGGCAGAAGGAGGAGAAGTTTCAACTATCCCTCCCTTAAGTCTTTTATGAAGTCAGTCACCATCAAAACCCAAGAGAGAAAGAGGCATCTCCAGCCCTAAAGGGCCAATGAACCAAAGCATGGCAAAGTAGTTCCTTAGTAATATTCAGTCCATCCCAAGGGAAGATCCTAGAGTGTGAAAAGTCACTCTGGAACCCACCTTTTGTACCCTGGAAGTGGCTGGCTAGATGTGCAAATAAAACAGTGGTTGTTTTTGAACCCTAACTAAATCTAATCTCAATCCTAGGAAGGACATAATTTTTCAGTTTCCTAGGCCCCATTCATACGAATATGCCATTACAAAATAGTATTGTTATGGAATTGTTCTACTGCTCTTCAGTGTAGATACGCAAAAGCATGGGCTTTAGCATTTTTTCCATATCCTGAAGTCTCACTTCACAAATAATCATCAGCTAGTAGACTCACTGCCCTCTCACTTGAAAAGGCAAAGATGTTATTTTGGAATTGGGAGTATAGGAAAGGCCTATTGAAAATGCATTTTTATCAAACTATATTCTTCTACTTGTTGAACAAAGGCTATTTTCTCTAGCAGTGCAATTTTGTGGTTAGGTGAATGGACTCTGAAACTGGACTGACTGGCTCAAACCCTGGATTTATCTTGAGCTAGTTATTAACTATCTGTGCTCAGTTTTACTGTCTAGGTATTTTCTTCATAAGCTAGACAAGATTGCATTAAAAAGAATCATTTGTGGGTGGTCCATGGTGGCTCAGTGGCAGAGTTCTTGCCTGCCATGTCAGAGACCCAGGTTCAATTCCCAGTGCCTGCCCATGCAAAAAAAAAGCATCATTTGCTTTGGCATCGTCAGCCTGCGTAGGATGTCTGAGACCAGTGCCTATGAGCTGTAAATGTTATATTGCTGTAACGTTATATGGATACTGGTTTACCCTTTATGTATAGGCATTTGTATCTTTAAAACTAATAAATTATCTAAAAGCCAAAAAAAAAAAAATCCCACCTGTAAGTCTGTGCCCACAAGATTGGATTAGAGCATGGCTTTTCTGGGGATATATAACAGTTTCAAACCAGCAGACTTGTCCTGCTAAGATATTTTGGGAAACAGCCCTGCCAAAAGGAGACCCACAGTTTTGGCCAAGTTTATCTGTCTACTCTTTGGTTGGTTATGTGGCCCTGAAAAATAACTGAAGGAGTGTGCCAGTTTGAAAGGATGTATGTACCCAAGAAAAGCCATGTTTTAATCCTAATCCTACTTTGTAAAGGCAACTGTTTCCTCTAATCCCTATTCAGTACTGTATGTTTGAAACTGTAATTAGATCATCTCCCTGGAGATGTGATTTAGGCAGTCACATCTTGATGTGATCTTGATGTGATCTTGAGTGATCAAGACTGGTTGTTAAAATGGATTAGGTGGAGACGTGTCTCCACTCATTCAGGTAGGTCTTGATTAGTTTACTGGAATCCTATAAAAGAGAATGAAAAGAGAGAAAGCCAACAGATTCTGAGAGAGCAGGACAATGCGGCCATGAGAAACAGAGTCCACCAGCCTTTGTAGATGAAGAAGGAAAATGACTCCCAGGGAGCTTCATGAAACAGGAAGCCAGGAGAGAAAGCTAGCAGATGATGCCATGTTTGCCACGTACCCTTCCAGATGAGAGAGGAACCCTGACCATGTTCACCATGCACCTTTCCAGATGGGAGAGAAACCCTGAACTTCATTGGCCTTCTTGAACCAAGGTATCTTTCCCTGGATGCCTTAGATTGGACATTTCTATAGACTTGTTTTAATTGGGGCATTTTCTTGACCTTAGAACTGTAAACTAGCAACTTACTAAATTCCCCTTTTTAAAAGCCATTTCATTTCTGGTATATTGCATTCTGGCAGCTAGCAAACTAGAACAAGGAGAAGGAGTCATCTTAGATGCTCTCTGTAGTGGTTTGCCATTTCTTCATAACAAACTATTCCCAAACTCTGTGACTTCAAGAGCAATTCATTATTTATATGTGGCCAAGGGTTGACTGGCCTTGATTGGTGTAAACCGGACTTGGTTGGGAGGTTCAGCTGGACGTCCTTGTTAGTCTGCGGGCCTGCCAGGATGGGGGCTCAGCTCCCCACATCTCTCCTCCTCTTGGGAACAGCAGGCCTGCCAAAGCAAGTCCTTCTCACAGCGATGTAGACTCTACTTTCTATTCCACCTGTCGCCGTCCCTAGGTGAGGTCACCATCATCTCTTGTCTGGATTATAATGCCAAAACCTTTCCTTCTGAAGGTGTTCTCCCTGCTTCCCTCCCAATCTATTTCCTCTACAGCAGACAATGTGAACTATAAAAAACAGAAACATCATCATCATGCTTAAAAACTTCAGTAGTTTCTCACTGCCCTGAGGACAAGGTCCTACCTGTCTCTCCATGCTGACCACCAACCATCCTGGGATGCCTTTAGTTCATGGGATGTTTTCCTGACTCAAGGCTTTACCTTTCTCATTCCTTCTGCCTGGAGAGCTCCTCTCCTACCCTTTACCCAGCCAACTCCTCATCATCTAATCTTTTTTTTTTTTTTTATTAAGCAAGCAGAAATTTTATTTCCAAACTCTTCAGAGATTATTACAAACACAAATAAAGTATCCTTTTAAAAAGTGTCCCAATCAAACTGAAAGGCACATTATCAAAATAAAACATTGCAACATTAAAAATTCTTTGAAGCTATAATATTTTCACATTACTTTGTTTTAACCATTTGAACATAGGTTACATTTTAAACATTTATTAAAGACATGAAATAATGTAGTATTTGTTAAAGCACAATCATAAAATGGAGGAGCTTAAGAAGACAGAGCAGATTTGCTTCATACACAGGATGGGGCAATCTTGTATATAATACAACACTAATCTTTCCCAAAAAAGTTTGCTGAAACAGATCCATGATTAGCATTTAAAAAATAAAATGATCTTCTCATTTAGAAAAGTCAAGACATCATTTGATTAGTAAATCTCTCAAATTTATAGTTCCCCTCAAATATATAGTTGCTTATCTTCATGTAGAATCTAAATTTACAAGATAGGAACAAATTTTCTTATGGTATAAAAATTTTAGGAACAACTATTTATAAGTATTTTTTTTTAATTTTTAAAAGGCAAAACTTTTTCCTTCCTAAAATGTAAACATCCAGTAAGTAAAATACATATAGTATTCCAGATATAGAAATACTGGCAATTCACTTATGAAAGAGATGTATTTTTGTATGTTTGCTGGTAGAATTTTTGTTTAGGTAATAAGCACTTTACCAAAAGAACTAGGTAATTATTATTTGCAAGAGCTACTCTTTCACCCAGTTTCCTTATTTGAGCAGAAACATATCAATTTCTGTAAAATTTTGGCTAAAGCACCAGGCCACAGAAAGAGAATTTTCTTGAAACTTGAAGACAGTCATTCACCTTGTGTTTGAAGGCATTCCTCAATGAACTTCTCAAGTTTCAGAGGAAAACACAGGATCTGGGCTCCCGGAAGGGGTTGTTCCTGGCTGGCACCCCGAACCAGCAGGCCATCCTTGTAGGCATTCTGCACGCAGTGCTGCTGAAGCTCTGCAGCTGCCTAAGACACCTTGATCCTCTCCATGCCAGCCTCCAGCTTGAGCTGCTCCACCTGGGGCTGCAGAGCAGGCACACTGGCCCCAGAAGACATGGCGGCTGGCAGCCGTGCTGGCTGTGTGGGTGGGAAAGCCAGGCTGGGGCTGGACTGTGAGACCGGGCTGGGTGCCACACAGGTTGGGACTGCCCTGCCACCTGGGCACCCAACCCTTCTCACTGGAGTTTATTTTTAATTTTTAAATTAAAAAAAAATATATGACAAGAGAGAAACACAGACATTCTTAACGCATGATCATTCTGTTCTACATATTTATCTCACTGGAGTTTTGATTTGCATTTCCCTAAAGGCTAATGATGTTGAGTATCTTTTCATGTGCTTTTTGAACACTTGTCTTTTTTTGAGAAATGTCAATTCATGTCTTTTGCCTATTTTTAAAATTGGTTGTTTGTCTTTTTGTTGTTGAGTTGTAGGATTTCTTTATAGATTCTGGAGAGTAAACCCTTATTGGATACGTGGTTTCCAAATACTTCCTTCCATTCTGTAGGTTGTCTTTTTTTTTTACTTTTAAAATTGTATAATATAACATATACAAAGTAAAGAAAGAAAAAAGCAATGGTTTCAAAGTACTCTTTAACAAGTGTTAACAGGACAGACCCCAGAGTTTGTCATGGGCTACAATACCATCCTCCCAGATTTTTCCTTCTGGCTGCTCCAGAATATAGGAGGCTAGAAGGAATAAATATTTTTTTTATCATCACAATCGACCTTTTAATGAAAAATACCATATATACAAAAAAGCAATAAATATCAAAGCACAGCACAACAATTAGTTGTAGAACAAATTTCAGAGTTTGGTATGGGTTATAGATCCACAATTTTAGGTTTTTACTTCTCAGCTGTCATCATTTAATCTTAAGCTTAAATACCCCTTCCTCATGGCGGCCTTCCCTGGCTCTCACCATCACCAGCTATAGTCCCCATACCTCACCTTTCGTAGCATCCATCAAGGTTGCAATTTGCTTATTTCTTTCCTCCCTTCTCTGCTAGACTGCAAGCTGTGTAGAGGCAGGGGTTACACCTTGTTCCCTGTCTTTCCCTGGAACCTGGCTCTCATTAGCTCTCCGTCAATACTGAATGCATGAATTAAGAGATGAGCAAAAGGGCATGGTGGAGAGGGCCTGGGTCCATGAATGGCCAAGAGAAGCCCATCACCTTGGCTTTCACGTTTGCAGGCCTGGAGTTAGGACCAGGGCAGCTCTACTGTCTGTCAGTTCTCAAACTCTGTCATCATTGTAGGCCACATCCAAGGCCTGGCCCCTTGGTGCTGGGTTGGATGCTGGGTCATATTGAGGGGGTTGAAGTGGTGGGTGAGGCTATGGGTAAGAGGAGTTATGGGCAATTTGTATTTGGTGGCAGGGCTGAGAGTATAAGTAAATGTTCTACTTCAATTCCATGATGAGCTGCTTTCATTTCTATAATCTAGAGAACAAGAACAATCAGAAAATGTGCTTGGGTCTGTGGGATTTCCCTGGCATTAATGCATTATAGTCAGATCATCCAAATGTTATCTGTGCAGGTCTGGGAAATAGCTGTGCCTGGCCAAAGGCTTTGGTCTCAGAAGTTAACTTATGAGGGTATTCTAGACCACAGCCTGAACTCCACCTTCAGGATGGGCACATTTGAGAATGTGAGGGTGACAGGGATGTTTGGTACAGGCTCCCCATCAACGTCCTCCCCTCCAAAGCCAGAGGCCTGGCCAAGCAAGCGGAAACACAAGGGACCGTCCTCATGGGAATGTCATTTTATTCAAAGTTCTCAAGCCAACCTTAGGACTTCTGATTTGGCAAATACTTAATGCTAGGCTCTGCCTGCTGTACCCACACCTGGAATTTGAGGGAGGATGAAGACACACTGTGTGTGGCTTTTTATCTTGCAGAATTCTCATGCAGATTTTGTATGGATTCTAATTGTACAGTTACTTTCACCTGAGTTCCAAAAATTAGCTCTATGATATCAAGGCCCTTGGCATGTTCAAACACTTTCCTGTAGCTTAACGAACACAAAAGCGACCTGCTGTTTAAGGCCTGCAGGATAAGTGAAGCTTGCTCAGTCCACTGACGCTGGGATGCAACTCTGGGTGGATAAGCTTCCTACAGAGCTCTCACCCTGCTGGTGATTTGATACTTTTAGGGGAGAGTTTCAAATCTGGACTTAGGTTTACAAGTAGCAGCTGCTTAGATTAATTAAGAGAAACACAAATCAGAGGTGACATGCACTAGTTGGTTGGATGCAGCTGTTGCTGAGAGGTCACATACCCTATAGCTGCAGAGTGGACATGGTCACCTGTGGCCCTCGATGCCAGCACTGGTGAATCTGCACGTGGCCGTTGGCTGGAGGGGAGACCATGTTTCCCATGGTACCTGCACTTTCCTTACTCTGAACGGTTCTTCTAATATTGCACTCCCAAGGACTGTGCGTGGGCTGTTTAGAGATGTAATTTACCCTGGACCCATTAAGAACTTTATAGTCTTACAGGAGCACATGACTTTATCCTTGCACGAAAGCATCCTGAAACCAGGATGACTGCACATCTAATCTATTTTGAACTGTTACAGCAACTTCTACGACTGGTAGAGGAGATGGGCAAATGCAATCCTTTTAACATACAGGTGAAAATGGACGTGGGTTCAGACTGCCTCCTGCTCAGCTCGCAAGATGATGAAAATGAAAATATCCTGGGAGGGACGGTTTAATGGCACGCTGCTGAAAGTGTCACAGCTATGAAGATATTTAGATGAGCCTGTTCCAAAACTTAACACCTACATAATGGATTCACTTAGTACTGTGTACAAAGGGAAGCAAGAAAGTACCCTTACAGTGTCTGGGCCCCTCATAAATTCCCCAGAAATCAAGGGAAGTTATTTCCTAAATTCTTTCTGTAGGTTTTGAGTGGATGTATTTCCAAGGAGCAACAGGTACAAATGGCTTCTTTATTATCTGTAACATACTCAAAGATGAGAGCGTGCCCAAACTGGCTAAACACTGGAAACACTGGGAGAGCTTTAAAAATATAAAATGATGTTGCCCTACCCCAGTATTTACTGAGTCAGAATATGTGGGAGGGAGGGACTGAGAAATCTGTCTTGGTAAAAACACTCAGCCTCTCTGGGTGATCCTGGCCATCAGACAGATTTGGGGACCAGAGTTGAGAGCAGCCTTCCTCGGCCTTCAGAGCTGACTCTGGTTCAGAGGGGTTGGGGCGGATCTTGAGACCCTGCCCTCTAACACTGCCTCTAGGTGTGTATCTGCACACGTGCCACCTATGCTGCAGCAGTGGGCCCAGGTATAAACTGCCGCTGTCGGGTCCCCAGGCTGGACCCTCCACCCACTTCAGTCCTGGCCTCCTATCCGCTGCCTCCCCCAGCCCACCCGATGCTTGGACTTGCTCTTCACGAGGGGGGACTGGGCTCAGGGGTGGGGCTCCCTATTGGTCTCTCCATCACCGTCAGCAGGAAATGAAAGGGTAGTTGAGTCCCTAAGAGACTTTCGGAGAAAAGCTCGGGTTTCTGAGAGATCGAGAATTTATCTGATTGCAAAAGGCTTAGGGAGACAAATCTGTTTATTATCAAGGACCAAGAAACAGAGTGTGGATATGCTGTACACAAGTGGCAATGGGTAACACAATTGGGGTGGGGGCGGAGAAGAGACACAATAACAGCGTTATTTTGAGTGAGTTCCAGCTCCACACTTTAACACTTGAACTAGGGAGAGACAGTTATCCTTTCTCACGGAGGATGGGGAAAAAAAAAAAGAAATGTCGCTCAGTTTGTCAACTCCTACAGGGCAGCCAGAGCAAGAGGCTATTTTAAGCTGGTGTAAGAGGTCGTTAGTGTACGCTGAGGCCCCCCTCGCAGGCGCAGAATGGATGGCGAAGGTGGTCCATGGATGCCGGTGGTGGCAGGTCCCCAGGCCCCTAGGTCCTGGGCTTCTCTTGATTCTCAATGATGAGCTTGTCAGTTGAGTACAGTTGGCTAATGTGGACCTGAAGGCAAAGAAAAGAGACAGGTCAAGAACTGAATGACTCTTA